>KN880854.1:0-15234 GCA_000934385.1 Cylindrobasidium torrendii FP15055 ss-10
TACCGTGCAGAAATTGCAGGACCAATTACGGCCAGGCGCGAGTGAACAAGCCTAAAGTCAGCACCGCGTGTGCCGAGCGCGTTCGCGAAGACGAGAGCCATAGTGGTAGTATATGAAAAGTTTCCCTGGTATGTATATTGCATGAATGTGAAAGTGCCGGGGGATAGTCCCATGGGAAGTATTTCACTTGGGTCACATGACCAAAACCCAAAGTGGCTGTATTGACATCAGCTTGATGACCAAATCGCTCTTTATGGTATTTCCAGGTGCTGCCTATTGCGGATGCTTCATCCTGCGACCACGGCCACGTGGTCAATCAATTAATTATTCCGGCACACCGGCATCCTGGCACAGCACTTGGATGTGGCGGCACGCACCCACAAAATAACTTTGTGCGCTGCTACGGGAGGTGTACGGTCTTTCGGATTCTCAATTCTAAATATCTATCGAGTTTTTCGGTGCTATTTGTGAGACGAATAATCCTAATTTGTAGATGCTAGAGACATACCTTTGTAAATACTCGGCCGTTCATCGATCCATTAGGATACACCTTTCGTCCGATGCGTAGCGTTCCATTTGTGCTCAAGACCGTCTCACAACACGTCTAATTTTTGGAACCCGTGAATCTTGAAACCTACATTGGTACAGACACTTCCGCCTGCGCACCAGAACGATATCCGTGTCGCGATTTCCAGCCGTATGAGCAAGCGTCTTTGGCTAGCAATATCCCAGAACGTCCACACACCTTGGACGCTGCGCGCAGACGAGCGCATAGGCCTGGCCTATGCCAAAGGCGATGGCATTCTTTTGTGGCGGTCCACGCTGGCGGCACCGCTCGCGACCAGTTCCGATATCTCTGGCTACTCAAACAATATTAGAGGCTTTAACACATTCAACACCTCCTCGATTTCCTATGAGTCGCCTCATTTGTTGCTGCAGGCCGTCGCATACCGTTCCCGCTGAATCAGTATTTACGCCTGCAATCCCGGCGTAAATTCGAATGCCATCGGTTGGTCGTGATGATTATGCTTGTCTATCGTCTTTCTTCTCATTCAACTTGACTAGTGTCTTGCCTTTTGAGCACGGCTGCTTACTCGTTGGCGCCACATCGATCCATTGGTTCTGGTTGTCTTTCTCGGGAACTATGTCTGGCCGAAAACGAAAAGACGAACTTGTAACCCATACTTCTGAAGAATCCTCCTTTCCTTGTTCCAGCAGTCGTACAATAATGCCCGCACAGCGACAACGACAGTGCCGATCCCATCTCTCAAGCATGTGGACATTGCGTGGCCTCGTGGATTAGCGGAATTCTAAGTAATGCTTTGGCAAGTCGGAGGGGACGTGTTATCGATCCCGAGCTATACCGTTTTGAACACATGCTGCATGTATTTTTTTTTTTCCAAGTCCAAAGTATGAAGAGCAGTCTTATTTCAAGTACTTCGAATGAGTAGTGAGTGAAGTGAAATATCTCAATTGCACTTTGCGATTTTCTCGCGACGAGATAACCGCGGCATCAATGACGTCATGTTTGGACTTAGCATTTTGCTTCCGTCCTCCACCGCCAGCACAACTCGCAGAACTCACAACATCTGGATTAATACTACTTTCTACGCTGGCCATGTTTACGTACGACACGCAGCATCAACAGAACGTCCGCAACCTTCCTACGCCAATCGCCTTTAGCTTGAGTGCTACAATCTTCCCCAGCAAGACACGTCCCCCACCACCAGAGGCACGCGATAATTAACACCCACCCCGTCTGGCCACGCGTATTCAGGACGCCGAAATCGTTTCCCTCGTACGCAGCGGGCGAGGTTTGCGCTCTCCAATCAGGCTGCAGGAATTGCCACCACGCGTTGAACGATGTAACATGGGCTTTCAAGTCTTCTCGTTTGAGGAGAAGCATACTCGCGTGCGTGGCGTTGATTCCTCCCTTGACCTTCGTTAAATATCCCCTCTTCATCCATGCAGACAGTATGATTGGCCGTTCAGCCTTCCCTGTACCCTTCGGCAAGGGCAGCATAGGCTGCGCGAATCGGCACTCCCCATCAAGTAGCGTCCATTCCGCCACGAGCGACTGCCACTCCATGCCCAGGCTGTTATCCTTGTCCCGCAGGACCTCATGTGGGTACGAAAACCACGCTGGCGCCGTTACAGCTATGCGATTGGCCTCTGCAATTGCATCAAGAGTGGCTTCGACATCCGAGGCAGCAGCTGGCGCCTTGGTCAGGTCCCGAGCTGGCAGATTTGGTCGTTGAGGCGGCACAGGAGACGGAGATGGCGCAGGAGGAGATGCAGGCGGCGCAGGGGGTGACGGAGATGGCGCAGGAGGAGATGGAGCCAGCACAGAACTCGTGGGGATAGGCTCGGCCGGTGAAGCTGCAGGTGGAGGTGCTGGCGAACCAGGCGGCGTTGCTCCAGTATCTACCTGAGCAGCCCGTGCATTGCGGAGCGAGCGACGGGGGGGGCCTGCCTGAGAAGTCGTGCTCTTCACTGTACGCTTGGCTCGTCGAGGGGGTGTAGGCTCCTCGAAAAACGGTTTATCAAGACCTAGCTCAACCAGCAGCTCCTTATTCCTCGCCATCCGGTCTTCTTGTGCTATTTCGTAGCTCGATATACGGACCCGTTTTGCTTGAGGTTCATCTTCCCCTTCACTCTGGCCGCTAGCTTCCTCATCGTCTTCGCTGCCCTCTCCGTCGTCTCCAGAACCCTCCTCGGCCGCACTTTCATCGCTCTCATCACTGTCGTCCTCATCATCGCTTGTAGGAACACGCCGCTTGGTTCCTCTGGCCTTGCGACGCGAGTTCGACGTTCTACCAGCGTTGCGTTTTCGCTTTTCGCTGCGTTGCTGCTGTTCAGGCATGGGCTTGCCCGTGGGTGTCGATGCAGGCGGTCCTTGGGACATGGTGATATCATCTGAGTCTTGTGCGTGGTCGTTTCCGACCTCGATTTCGTCGGTGTGTTTCTGGATGGTCGATAGCATGGGGGAATCGGATGACGGGCGGGCTTTCTCTATATCGGCCGCCGTGAAGCAAAGGTTTGCGAATCTCATGATGCGTGCACGATGCTGTTTGTTTGCGTCGGGCATCTTCTTGGTGAAGAAAACCGGCGTGGTATCGTTCGTACGGCCGGAACAATACCTAGGATCTCGTCAACCAGCAATATAACAGAGATTTTGGACAAGCTCACGTGAGGCAACCAAGGGCACCGTTGTCCTTGGGCATTGGCCCGTACACGTATGCCAGCATGTGAACACCAGCACGGCTGAGAGCCTCGTCCATTAATTTGCTGAGTACTTCGCCCACTCTCTCAAGTGCCCTGAAGACATTCAGCATGTAGCACACGCAAAGGACAGCCATGAAAGCTTACATTTGACGCTGCTCCGGGGTTGGCTCACCATGAACTTCGGTAAGTTTTTTGTGTTGTTCCACCTTTACGGCCTTGTCGTCCAGGGCGGCCTGCGCCCAAAGCTCTCTCTCATCATCGGGCAGCTGCATGAACATCTCGCGGGTTTTTCGCTGACGATACACCAAAGGGACCTTCTCTGCTGGCTGCTCTGCGCCGCATTCGACGTCCTTCCAGAACTCGCTTTCAACAATTTTGCTGATCCTCTCCTTTTCGTCACTGCGGACCTGCCACTCCTGCCATGCAGCGCGCGACCGTGGAACAGGCTTTGGGTCCAGGATCGCACCGAAGTCGAAGGCCTCCTTTTTCGCCTGCGTCGTGGAACTGTGCGTGTTCTGACCGGCTTTGGGCTTGGTGACCATATAATCTAGCTTGTCGCGAGCGCACTGGAGAGAACGTTAGTCCGTGAAGTCCCACGGTGTTACGCGACGGACCTTTCTGAGCTTCTTATCGCGGGCAACATACTCCTTGTCCTCCTCTGGCGTCAGGCCCGATGGAACGACATTGGGGACCTCCGGGTCGTACGGTTTAAGTCCTGCCATCGGAGGGTGCACGGCGTTTTGTGCGCGACGCGGGTCAAAGTACCAGTCAAATTGAAAGTGAACTTCGTGCATAACCTTATTCAGGACCTGCCGACGCGCTCAATAAAAATCCAACACCGCCAAGGAAGTCAGACTCACATCCTTGCGTCTCTCTCGCACGCCCGGCGACTTTCCGGTTCCAGCGTGTTCAAAGGCATCGCGATATTTGCTGAGGAGCAGCCTCATGCACCGGTCGAAGTCGGTTTCGGGGAGCTTCTCGTGATTTCTCCCGCCCTTATTCTTTTTTTCGCGCTTTTGTTTGATGCTGGAGGTCGCGTGTTCGGGAGCGGACGCAGGAACGGGGCTGCCGGGCTGCAACATGAGGCTATCAACATTTGTGTGTCCAATGTAACAGCGCTGTACACACCCTCTCTAGGCTCTCGGGGTGATTCTCAGGCCTTGACATTGGTATCTATTTCCTCTGAGCGGAGTGGTTGACCGTATGCGTCAAGGATGGAATATCAATTGCAAATTGTGGCGCATTGCGCCAAATCGAAATTCCTTTCCGCGGGTCTGGCTGACAGGCTGCTCTTTACCGCCATGCGACCCCCCTCCAATGCTCTCGTTCGGATTTCGTACGACACCGACTCAGATAGCGAAATTGAGGCCATTCAGATTGAGCTGCTCAACAGTGAGAATGCTAGTTCTGGCGTTGAAAGCTACTGACGGTCTAAGCATCGCCGTCGCCTCCTCCCGTGGCTCCAGCGCCCCTGGAAACCCCTCACGCAAACACAACGGCACCATCTCTCAAACGATGGGGGAGCTATGAAGCCTTGGACTCAGCAAGTCTGCCCCCGCTCGACATTCCCGGCGTCTTCTACGACAGTTCTCCGGGTGTGATGTCGAAAGGAAATTTGAGCGACGAAAGCGACGAATCTGTCGAGATCCAGAGCCAACCAGCAGGTGCGTGGCCCTCCGCCCCAAAGTACCCTATCTAACGTGAATACCGTAGGACCTCTGCCTGGACAGCCACGCTGCGACGTGCAATACACAACGGTTCCAACGATGGACATGTACACTGAACCGTTCGAAATTCGCAAACAGTGGTACATCGTCGAGCGGGGCACGTACGTCGGAGTGTTCTCTAGCCTGTGCGTTGCCTATTCCCCCATTTCCGGATCGCAAGCTAACTGCAGTACTGCTCAGGATTGTCGCTCAGGCTGCATGCATGCATGTTCCGAACAACAAATACGTGTCGAAAAAATTCCACAAAGACGCCGTCTTACACTTCAATAGGTGTCGACAGGGGATGGAGGGAGTGGGATTCCTCGTCGTGCTGCCGAGTTGAGCCCCAAGAATAAGATAGGGTCGTTCATGTATCAATACAACTCTTTCTTCACCATCATGTCACCACCGGCCCCGATGCCTGCCCAAGAGGCGGAGTCTGATTACTTGACATCGCGCTCGTTCTCTGAAGAGGAGCATGACAGCGATGCTTCGGACGATTCTGCAGACTCGTTCTGCAGTGCCTACACCTCTCCTGCTGCTTATGACCTTGCCAATAGCAGCGAGCTCGATGAGCTCATCCAGTCATGGACACTGGAGGATGCCTACCATCCTCAGCCTGGTAAGAGACTTGTTCTCGTTAACACTCAGTATTTGTGAATGGGTTTAGCAACATCCTCGCGACAGGATAATGAGACTCTGTACGCTGTCGGCGCTCACGGGGTTACCAAAGACTGGTACGCATTTCTAACTCTTTTCGTCTGATTATCCGCCTATCGGTTCCATAGGTCGGATGCCGCGGGCAAACAGAAAGCAGGTGAATATGTCCAGGCCATCCAGCGGCGCAAAAAGGTACAAAAAAACCCGGCTTGCGCAGTAGTGACCGTCGGAAAGCCCCCTGGCCTATGTACCGTCGCTCAGGCAATGCAGCGAGTCAAGAATGTCAAGAGAAGTGTCTGGCAGACGTATTCGAGCGAGAAAATCGCGACTCAGGCTTGGCGCGCGGCGCAGGAGAAGGGGTTGGTGGGCGATACGGATGGTCATCCGCCGCGTCGCATGCATCTACAAGTCCTCGACCACAAGGGGGGGGCTCCGCCACCATCTGCGCTAGCTGACGATCCCATAACTTATTACAACGTGTACTCAGGTCGTAAGCCTGGGATCTATGACTCTGCGTAAGTCACTTGTTTCTTATCGAAGCCGTGCTAAGACACTATCAGGCTGGAATCGACCCAGAGCTGGACGGGTCTTAAAGGTGGCTTGCACGAGAGTTTTACAGATTGGGATACGGCGAAGGCGAAGTACATGGATGCTTTAAACAAAGGGCGCGTAAGGGTCATTCGAGAGGACGTGTAGCTACTGTGCTAAACGATACCGGACTCCTTCCAACGCAGATGGCGCAGGTATTGAGGCGTATGTACCTTTTCCAATGATATTGGCCATGCATCACCGGCTTCGACATGAGTAGTCAGAGCGTCAAAAATATCCCAAATACCACCTTTCCACTCGTTCATCTCCACATGTACCTGACTTGCTGCTTGGAAAAGCTGACCCTCGGCCTTGCTATAGTATCTCCGCATGCCCTCGACCAAATCCTTGAGATCTTGCAAGACTTTGTCCACAGAATCTAATGACTGCATCGACAGGCTAACAGCTGAGTCCCAGTCTCGACAGCAGACAAGCTCACTATACACTGCTTCGCAGTGTGCATGAGGGGTTAACTTGATAGAATCCCGCCATTGGTTGTATCGCTCGTTCACCAGGACAACATCCCGTTCGGCGCGAGATAGGCGCTTCGGACGCAAAGGTCTGTTAGAAACATGAGGAACCAAGCAGGGACGACATCGGGGCAACCAAACGCACTTTGATCCATTTGTGGCGCAATCTCCTGCTTCATCTTGTTGCTTGTTCTTGAGGGCCTTCTTCTTCCTGTACGACTTCCGCGCCTTTCTAGCTATCCTGTCGATATTTCTATCGATTTATTAATACGCAGTTCAACCCACTGAACCGTAATGTTGACATACTCATTGTAGTATTGCCGGTCATATCTGGCTCTGGCCGCCTTGCGTTCAGCTTCGGTCTTGTATAAACGAGGTCGACCCATAAAAGTAGAAGCCTGGATGCATTTTAGCCCGAAATTCGACCCCCAGTGAAATTCACGCACTGCCAGGTGACGGTTCAAGTTTAACTCGTTTGGGCGAAAGTTAAAGTCCATTGTTTGTATTTGTACGAGATTTATACGAGAAATACTCCCATGAAGTCCAATGGTCACCAATTTTGGAAGAGATGGTAACGATGCATCCAGGAGTCGGACGCTCGAATTTCAGGGCGATACGATAGAGGACAGGAATGCTACAACCTTGCAAACCTGTCTCGACGAAGGTGATCGGCGGGCCCTGCGCGCTGATGGCTGATGTGATCGAGGCGTCTGTGGCTATTCCTTATCCTTTCGTCGCGCAGGATGCCAGCTGAGCGAGCGAACAAAGCTATCAGCAGGAAAAGGTGAGTTTGGACTTCTTGCAAGCATTAGCGTCTGTCTCACACAAAACCAAGGCAGTCTCGCCAACCACCGACGCCGCAGCCTTTCGAAGAGTCTCTTCCTACTCCCAGATCTGTCCCTCAACCTCTGAATCATCCCGTATCTGCCAGCTTCCACAGGTTCGTGTCTGCTTGCTGTCTCTCCCATTTGGCGACCTTAATGCGGTCAGGCGTGTTTTTGCGGCGCTCGACGCCAATGGGCACAAAAGGATAGCGACGGAAGTAGAGCTGGGTACAGCAAACAATTATCTAGGTGCGTTGTTCGATTGATTGGGTGTATACGAACTGAAATCTTGTAGCAAGCCGCGCAACTTCCCCCAATAAATCTCTCACTTGGTCAAAACGACCGCGCACGCGGAACCAACTGTCGCCTACCACCGTCACCATGCTGCTCACCGACGCCGAAATACCACACTTACTTCCTACCATCCAATCTATCGGTGTTCAGAATGGAGAGGACCTCATATTCCTGGCCGTTGAGGTCCGCGACCGCCAATTTCGTCAATCTCTCCGAGCCGGATTGCGTCTCGAGCTGCATTCGTATGAGTGGCAGAGTCTTCTACAGTGTATTTGGGCGTTTGCACGTCCTGCAGGCGTTGAGGAGGGATGTCCGAACGACATTAATTAGCCCATAGCGTACAGCGGGGCACTTTGTGTGCCAGCTAATTGATATCCCATGTTCGTGCGCCATGAAACGAGTCAGAAATTCCTTGAGAAAGGTCCTGGCGTGATATCCGCTTGTCAGAATGGCGGGTGTGGGTCATGTCGCGAGAATTTCAAATTACTGGTGAACTGTTCACCTCTTGTTCACTCGCTATCGCCATGCCCAGGGAACAAGACCCTGCTCGTCCACGTCCCCGGCCTGTTCAAGCTCGAAACAACCCGTCCAAGGCTGCGGAAGCCTTGACGGGTGCTCCTTCGCCCGCCAGTCATTCTGCTGTGTCCAATGAATCCGAGGCCCCGCCAGTCGCCGACGCTGGTACGCGCATCTGTGTTCTATGATGCTTGAGCTGACCATAGACCCACAGAAGCAAGACCTCTCAAGCCGCTCCCGACGAAGAAACCGCGCGCCAAAAAAATGGCAGCTGTTTCTGGAGACCGCTGTAAGGTCCCCAATGATGAAAGCCCTTCCATTCGTGCTCACCTTTGGATAGTGGGGCCTCTCGAGCTCACCCAAGACGAAAGAGCCTGGCTTGTGGAACACTGTAGCGATGCTGGAGAACGGATCCGTGGTGACCTAACGGCCGAGGCTCGTGAGCAAGAGTATCGCGAGCTCTGGCAGCGATTTTCCAATAATTTTGCAAGACACTCATCTGGCGCAGCAACGGACACCTGCGAGTACGATTGGGAGAGCAGGGTCCGCGGCAAGGTGATACGATTCACTCTGTCCGTCTTACCACAAACTTACGCCGACTAGAGCCTTGCCGTGCTGCTGGACCGACAGTTTTTTTGGAGGAAATTCTTGAAGGAGCACCCTCCACCTTCCGTCGTCGTCCCACGTCGTACCAAGTAGAGAGCGGCATACAGTACATTATGTGTAGCGCAATCTTGCCAACAGTCAAATACATGTGACCGCGAAAATAGTCATTTGTCTCCTGCTTTAGTCCTTGAGCTTGAACCACGACCATGCCCAAGGAACATACTCACACATCGACCGTACACAGGTACGCGTCTGACGTTGCATTTGCTTTCAAACGTCCTTATTCCTATTCAGTGCCGACAATCGTAACTCTTCGAAGATGTTGGGCTCACTGGAGAGATACTATGGTTTGGGCATCACTCTTGCCGCCGCGACGATGGTGCTAACCTGCTATTTTTCGCTCAGCGGAACGTTTGAACCTGCTTGAGACCCCAGGGACCTGGATATTCTGTGGCGACGGGGTGGCAGGACTTAGCACATTCCAGAAGGACTGGCTGTATAGGAGTTGTGGAAACGACGAATGGCGGATCACGAATCAGCGCGTACCGTACGCCGCGGCGGTGATTGAGTTATGGGAAAAGCTCACAGCGCGATTTCCTGACCTCGCGGACAACCTCGAGGACAACCTCGAGGACAACCTCGAGGACAATAAACTCAAACGTGGGGAGGTGGGATGGCCGTTGTTCAGACGGTACATAGCACTCACGTACACAAAGGGCCTTCTGAAGTACCTCAAGTGCAGGCGCATCCTGAATTTAGCGCCGCCCGGATGGCACCCTGACGACGAGCCCGAGGACTCTCCAGGCGAAGAATACATCGGTGATTCGGCATCCATTTGGGGGAGTTGGACAGCAGGCGCATGAACAGAGTCGTGGTAGCGAGGGCATAGATTTGCGGGCAAAGTGCAGTAATAGATAAAGATTTATGGTTCTCGCGGGGTACTGAGCATCAAACTGTCGTGAATATGCGGACTTGCAGTGACATGAGGGTGGAATGAGCATGTCTGGTCTTAGGGTAAATATACCACGCACCTGCACCTTGGCTCTTCCAGGGAAAGCTCTCGCATACTCAGCGAAGCCCAGACGTGATGTGGCCGAGAAAGGTCTTGGAAGCGGCGGAGTCCTTTACTTGAAAGCTTGAAGTGAGCTAACGTCGACGGAAGTTCTGAGCGCCTGTTGAGGGTACTTGGCCGCCGCCGCCATCCTTCGGTCCCTCCTCGAGGGTTAAAGTCTCGGAAGCAGGAGAAGATAGTACTTGATGAAAGCATCGCGGCCTTTTTCAGGGCGCACGGTGCCCAGTGGACATGGGGCTATGTTTTTGCGTTGGTGCGCGATAATGTGGTGGTGGAAGGCTTAGACCGGATCGGGATTACTGCATCCGATCCTCCTGCTGAAACCACGTGTTGTTTGTACTCTGCTGCAGACGCTCGTTTTACCAAAGTCGACGTTCAACAGCCCATGTCTTTCCAGCTTAACCAATGCAATCACGGTGAGTAACATACCTTGGAGCTCGAGGGGGCATCTCTTGCGCTGGCGGATTCGGTGCTCGGAACCCCAGCGCGAAGAGTTGCGACGTTTCGTCCTGACCATTTCGCGTCTTTATCAAATTGTCAAAAATATCTCACACTTCATGACAGATATGCTCGATAAACAACCTGCTTCCCTCTCCGGCCCTTTCATCGGCTGCAACACCTTTCCAGGCCACCTTGGCGGTGTTAGATGGCGCCAGCGACTGTTGGCAAAATCACGCTGGCATCATCTCCAGCGAGTTTCTCAAGGTCATGCATCGCTGAGGAGGAGCTGCGGGGAGTAATCCCAGACGAGGTGCGTGCTATACCAAAAGTATGCGAAATCAAGTATTTACAAACCATTCAGGGCCTTTTCTCCATGCGGGCTCGCGGAAAAGGAATAGGAGGACTGGCTGCACTATTTCCAATACGTCTTCGCGACGATTTTCTTTTCTTCTCCCCTCATCGACCGCCGACCCAATGTCATCCAACCTATCGGGCTCATCCTCTAAGAAAGTGTTACCGCCTCCGGTGCCCACTGCCAGAATTCGTCGAGCTGGCAAGACCAGCAAACGCAGGGCCGTAGACATCGATGCAGGCCGTGTACCCCTGCATACAGGTGTGGAGAGAGTGTTTGAGGTTGCCCCCGGCGGGCGACCCAAGCTCACTGAGCTCGAGGACTTTCCGACAGAGCGCCCGCCACAGCGCAGAAGACTGGGCTCTGGAGCAGCAGCAGACGAGTTTGCCGGATGGGCGGATGGAGCGCCAGCGACGGAGAACAACGAGTGGGAAGGTTTTGAGGACGAAGCCTTGCCTGCCGATATGTTTGATCCAGACGGGGAGGAGAACGAGATACTTCAAGAGGTGAAACCTCGTCGTAGCTTCTATCAAACAACGGTGAGTAACGTCTCATTTGCCGCCGCTTGAACTCACGATTATGGGACAGGACGACCCGATGGGACGTTTTCGCGAGCTGGAGGATTTGATTATTCAAGAAACCTTTTATCTCGACGCGCTGAGCGAAGGTGCAAGCTGCTTCTCCTGCAAGCAGCCCTCGGAGCGGAGTCCCATGTCCCACGAGCTCGGCGAGACCGACACCCTTCCCTCTAGTTCAACGCCCAGCTGTGACAGCGACGACAGCTCTCTATACCGCTGCATCTCCTGTGGTGTCTTCAACGAGTGTTACCGCTGCTGCTTACAACGACACCGGCTCAGCCCCTTACATGTCATTAGGGTAAGCTCTACATTTGTTCGAATGCTGGGAAGGGTCTGATTTGAATGCAGCGGTGGACTGGCAGATATTGGCAACGAACAACGCTCCGCGATATGGGACATGTCTACCACATTGGACATGACGGAGAGCGGTGCTTCAACGCGTCGAAGGAAATCTTGTGCACGGTGTTGCACTGCAATGGAATTCACCAAGTCAAGACAACATTCTGTGGGTGTTCTCAGTCACTCGAGATAGCGCGGTGGAGGCTGGCCATGCGCTTAGCCTGGTACCCGTCGAGCTGGGAGCAGCCACAGACGTTCGCAACATACGAATGCCTCAAACAGTTCCGCACACTCTGCACCGTGGCCAATGTGAACGTGCGCGACTACGTGACAGCGCTGGAGAAAATGACGGACCCTCTCTCTTCTGGCTTCGTGCCAGATCGGTACAAGAATTTTGGGCGGATGGTCCGCCAGTGGTATCATATCGTGCGTATGCGCAGGATGGGAGTCGCGTATCTCCCCAATGGAGTCGAGTCGGCAGAGCTTGGGGCTGCGGGAGTGAAGTGTTGGGCGTGCCCGCGCCCTGGCGTCAACCTCCCTGATGGATGGGAGGAGGTTCAAGAAAACATTCGGTATGTGATTTTGGTCAACGGATTTGATATACATTTCTGATCGTCCACAGCTACAAATACAGCCTCTTCGTCGGCCTGGATGCCAACTTCCGGCTCGAGAACAAGCTCCGCAAAGTCGCCAAAGGACGAACGATGGGCGTGCTCGCAGATGGCCTCGGTTACTTCGCCAAGCTTGACGGCAAGGATGGGTACGTCGAGCACATCAAAAAAAATGTCACCGAGGAGGACGTATGTGTTTTGTCTAGAGCAGCCGACTGGTTTAACTGATTTAACCACAGATTAATACGTGTGCTGGCTTCCAGGCGATCATGCAGCGAGACGCCAGATTCAGCAAAGGGCTTCGAGCAACTGGTGTAGCTGCGTGTTCCTGCACTCGACACGAGTTGGTGCGCCCAAACGGGATCGGCGATTTGATTAAGGGTGAAAGGTATGTCTTTCTGAGTGAGCTGGGTATACGTGCTTATACAATTGTCAGGTTCTCGTCCATGGATTACCTCTTCTGTGCTGGAATTCGGAACGATCTGAAGCTGCGCATTATGGCCTCGTACGACATTGGATGTATCTGGAAGATATATCTACTGAAGAGGATGGCGGTGCTCCCGGCATCGATTGGAGGACCCCTGGCAGCAGTACTCACCGACATTGAGGTTTCCCTTCCCGTCTGGCATGCAGAGGACCACGGCATTGATTGCGCTGCCGCCGAAACCATGCGCCATAAACCTGGCGCCGGGATGACAGATTGCGAAGGTGTTGAACGCATCTGGTCGGGCTCAAACCCCAAGGCATACGCGACCCGCGAGATGCATATGGACACGCGCCATTCGGCGCTGGAAGACCATTTTGACCACCATAATTGGTGTATGAACCTTCGATTACGTTCGTTTCTTCCCTGGCTCTCTTCATTGTTAATGGCTTACATGTTCTACAGGAATTCTCCTTGGCAAACGATATCGTATTGCGAAAGAAGAACTTGCGGCACAAAGTGCAAACCATGACCAAGTATCGAGTGGAATCGACTCCGTCGTTCTTACCGCCTGGATGGATTCTGTGCGTGACTGGCACGCGCAGGAGAAGGTTCTCGTGAAGAACAAGACGGTTCGAAATCCCTATGTATCTTCATGGAGGGAGGGTGCGTTCCATCTGATTTACAATAAATGATCCTGGTACTAACAATTCCTCGCACAGGTGATTTGACGGAGAAGCGGATTCGAGAGGATCTGGTTGCGGCTGAGCAGGCAGAGTTAAGTGTCCTCAACATCGAGATCGCAAAGAAGAAAGTAACCGTTGTGGCTTTTGTGACGGCCGTACTCCAGGTCGAACAAATACAGTAAGTACAACTCTATTGGGATTGCGTCCAAGCTCACCGTCTTGCAGGCTGAAAATCAGGTCGCTTCAGGTGGCCAAGGGAAAGGCGGCGTACGGCTCGGAAAAGAAGATTGCCGATGCGCGGAAGGCCTTCGCGCCCAAGTTCGAGCATGTTCGCCGCCTCCAAGCATCATTTATGCCCCTCGTCACCCCCATCCTCCAATCCGCAGAGCTTGCGGCCGAAGAGGACGCAATCAAGCGGGGAACAACTCGAATTCCCACACTCCCCGAGGACGTCAAGATCTGGATGCCATCGGAAATACCGTCAGAGTCGCGAGACCTCTACAACCCTCTCCTTTTCTCCACGGAGTCTAGCCTACGATCCCTGCAGTGCAGTGAAAACCTGGACGCCGTCCGCCTACGGCTATATACGCTCGCACACATTTTACGTTTCAAGAACAAGAACCTCGTCGCGCAAAAGGCAGGCACCCGTGCAAAAGGCCTTCTCGAAGAGACCCAAGGCCGACTGGCTTCTGCAGTGCGAAAGTACAGAGCTGCGTATAGGGCCTTGGTATTGTTGGTAGGAGTGAAGGAGGCTCGGCCGTATCGTCCACTCAGACGGCAGGATGTCACAACGAAATTCTTCGTCGACTATAAAGCAGACGCGGCGCGGCGCCTCACAAAGCTGGTAAACAGCACCTCGCGCCACCGCATACGGGCGCCTGTAGGCCAACGACTAAACGAGGATGATGTCGAAACACCCAACTTTGACGAGGACGACGATTATGAGGCGCTTGGTGAGCAGCTTGTGGAGGATGCGGAGCTTGTGGGCGCTGGGAAGCACGGAGTGCGGGGCAAGAGCAAGCGTCTGATGAGTTGGATTTGGACGGCAAATGGGGCTCCGGACGAGGATGAGGAGACATTGCTCCATGATGGTGAGTGTGTGATCCAGTTTGACGAACCAGTAAAACTAATTGTGTGCAGCGGTTCGTGTCGAGTGGTGTAAATCTCTTGCGAGGACGGAAAGGTGGCAGGAGGAGGTAATTCTTCTCGAAGAGGAGATGCGACGAGTTGGAGTGACCCTTAGGTGGGAGCGGAATGAGTGGGAGACTAAGGCTAGTGGGTGCCGGTTGGATACACCGACGGGTCGTGGCAAGGCCGCATATGCGCTGCGCCAGGCGGCAGACCGTGCGTGGCTCGCGCATGCCGCCGATGAGGAATTTGCCCAGTATCTGTAATTTACAATGTAATTAAGGTTCTAATGATGGTGCGCCACGTTCAATGTCGATTTCTCTAGCCACGTGAACCCATACAGCCCGAAATGGATGTTTCCTATAAGTTCATAGCTTCCGAGCGTGAAAACTCAGTAAAATATCGATGCCGGACCCGGCTCCGGAGCCTATACATGAGGTGAATTCACGGGTGGTACGGCTAGGTGGCCCGATTGCCGAAGTGTGAACGAAGATGAACGATTTCCGCTCTTGTACACTTGGAAAGTGATGCCTTTCACCTCTGGGACCCAGAGGGGGAAATCGTTCACATCCGTGCAATATACATACTGGAAAGTGTACACCTGGCTACTGCCACAGGTGAAGACGAGGAGTCGGTCTGCATCGACGTCGACGTCCGGTTGGGGAAGTTCTTCTTCGGGTCCAGCGTTGAACGTTGAGGGTCCGTCCAGTGTGT
>KN880855.1:0-15171 GCA_000934385.1 Cylindrobasidium torrendii FP15055 ss-10
CACGATTCGACTGTCTGTGCTAGGTGCGTTGCGATAGACTCGCCTTGGAGCGCTAGCTGATTCGACTGTCGGTGCTAGCCCCTAGGCGATTTTTCCACCAATAGCAGTACCCATTCTTAAGACTTTAGGCATCTACGTTGCAGCCCGTCTTATGATCGGCCGCGTAGAATCCATAAGGTCTTATCCCCCACATGGCAGGCGTACAGCCCGCATACCTTAAGACTTTTTGTCCCACACGTGATGCGGAAAGCTATGGGCTGGGTGTCCGATCTGCTAACGCTGCCATGCCATTGCCATTTCCGGATACCAGGCATTTATTCGGTCGTCACAAGCGTCCATGGCGTCACATTGAGTCACATAAAGTCACAAAATATTAAATTTCGCTATCACGGCGCTATTAAGGTCTACGAAAGCCGTTCGGGCATCACGTGTATTGCAATCCGGCGACGGCTTACCAATTGGCCCTTATTGACCAAATACGCGCTGCCTTTTTTTCCCTGCCCCCGACTCTTTCGGCTCGAAGGCCGCCTCGAACTGCACTGCAAGCGCCTTCCTGGCCACAACCTGACGGTGTGCGTACGCCGCCCGCCCTCCCGTCGTCGATGACATGCGAGCCTCCCATTCACGAGTCTCCGCGCGAAGGCTTTCGACGGCGCGTCGCTGCTCTTCCTTCAAGATGGTCACCTCTTCACTCCAGCGTTGCTTACGAGCATACGCTTTACACCACTCTACACGTACGGCTAACAGGTTGTGGTCAGGACGGTGATTGTGGTATAATGTGGGAAATGCACCATCATAGAGGAAAGTGTCCTCGTCCGCATCGGGTGCACCTTTCGCTGTCCAAATCCAATTCATTACCCTGCGGCTCTCGCGCTCTCCTCCACTCGTGTCTGCAGATGCCATCGCCGCCGGATCTATGGGTGTCTCCTCGTCGCCATTGCCTGTGCCGTGTCCACGAATCCGCTTGCGAATGCGACTGTTGACGACTTTGTTCAAGCGTTCTGCCGCTTTCCCCTTGTAGTCAATCATCTCCCTTGTTTTGAGATTCTCTTTGACCAGCAAACGGTACGGTCGTGCCGTCTTCTCGTCGGTCAGAGCTATGAGCGCAGAACAGGATGTGTTGAAACGCAACACGGCCGCATTGAGGCGATCCGTGACATCTTCGATGAGGGTCCTTGACCTTGTCCCTTTGTTTTGCCCTGTGATGAACCGATCCCGGAATGAGATAAGGTGTCCCTGCGAGTATAGCAGGCGCCGTATTGTGTCCAATTCTGTCGAGCAGTCGAGACGTCGTAAGCCAGTCTCGGTCGTGAAGAGAATAGCAGGGAGCGACGGACGCGTCGCTGAGGGGATTTCCGAGGGCAGCCAGAGCTTGATATATTCCTCCGGGACGGGCATTCTTGGCTTCCCACTCTTCCCCGCCTCAGCTGATGCCTTTCTCTCCTCTTCCTTCATCAGCTCCGAGGACGAGGGCATGAACCGTTCTTGTAGACGGCGCGCATATGGGAGCCTGTTAGCGATGCTCTTCCTTGCATCAGAGATCTTCTTCTCAACGTCTCGGTTGACTGTTTGCCCCTTGGCCGCAGTCATGGAGCGAATTTTGAGTCTACAATGTCATGAGAGGTGGTTTCCTGGACATACGACTAATCAGACATACTGTGTCTTCTGCAGCTGCATCATGAGCTTCAAGAATGAAGCGCTCGTTGTCACTCGTTTGGCGTCGGCATCCTTCGCAAGCATGTTGCGCTCGTCCTGCTCGAGTTGCTCTATCTCGCGACGTATGTCCTTCTCCGAGACATCCTCTACCATCCCATTAGAATCGAGACGACATCGGGATGACAGTACTTACCATCAATCCAGGGAGATTCGTACGGATTTTCCATGCCCTTGTCCTTCCGCGGGACCTTCTCCAATGCATGCCACGCACGGATCTCCTCCAGCCATCCAGCGCGTATCGCTGGGGTGACACCATCTGAGACGTCTTTGAAGCTCGCGTTTTGCTTATTTCGCTCTTCCAGCGCGACAGCAAACTTCTTCTCAAGGATAGCAACTGAAAATGATCAGCTACAGGACACACCAGTAGACGGTTGCGGCTCACCAAGTCGAAGATTCATTTCAAAATTGTGCCGGTCAAAATGGTCCTCCAGCGCCGCATGGCGCGTATCAGCTTGCATTTCCCGTGTCGCGTAAGCCTTTTGGTTGGTCACCGCCCAAATGCGCTCGACACCCTCTCCATCCGTCATGCCAGCACCGGGTTTATTGCGCAGTGTTTCCGCTGGCTCGCATCCTCCCTTGTGCCCTCGACCGTGCCAGACTGGCAATGATACCTCTATGTCTGTGTTATCCGAATGACCTGCACGCAGGAAATCCGGCATAGCCTTCAAGCGGTCGAAAAGATGAATCTTCCACTGACATTCTACGTCGTAGGACGCCATAATTCTCAGAACCTGCTTGTTTGCGGTTGCGGCCCACCAGATGTAGTCCATCGAGGAGTACCTGTCAATCGTTTTAGACTTGCAACCGATAGCGCACCAAGGGGACATACCGTTCTCCTTTGTGCAGGTCTACAACACCATTATGGCGGACGTTCTCGCGTCTGGTGCATGAGCACGCGCCCACTCCCGTCGCTCTCAATCCGCGGGAGAAACGAGTATCCCTCTGCATCAGAGCGGCAAACGATGCGCATTGGGAAACCTAAAGAGACTGTCAGCATGCCGGAGAAACCCATGCTGAGCTGCTACTCACATCTTGCTCAGAGACATACTTCTTGATGTGTTCCTCATAACCCTCCTCTCCGTAGAGAGGCGCGAAGACGCCAAGCCCGTCTCCTAGGACATTGTAGTCCTTATTCGCCGCTTTGCGCCTGAGCTTGCTTTCTAGACGAAAATTTGCGTCGAGACCCAGAAACAGGTTGTACTTGAATCTAGAAATAATCAGAAATAGACACACAGACAAATAATGACCAAGGACATACCGTAAATGTTCTTCAACGTTTTCCCATCCTTCGGGAAGGTTGATGCCCGGGCGTGGGCACGCCCAGCATTTGACAGCCAGGCAGCCGCGTTCAGCACTTGCGATAGGTTTTGGGATGTGGACAGCACCGGAGCGCTTGAGCCGCAGAAGAAACAGAAATTGCCGGACCATAAAGCCAAAGTTTTTGTAGCGATCGGGAAGCCAGGCGACGGCCCACGGATCTGTTGTGCGCTCCAGCGTGGTGAGAAAATCGCGTACGTTAACATTGCCGATAACGTTCAGTAGCCGGGTAGGCAGCGAAATGTAGCGACGGTCTCCGGTGAAACCCAGGAGGATGGATACCACCCCGTCCGCATACATTGCTGCCACTGAACGCCGCCTCTTGCACGAGGGCAGCCACACCAGCCAGTTCGCACACGATGTATTCCGTTCGTATGTAGAACCGTCATGTTGGTGTATCCTCCTTGACGCGGGCATACACGTCCTGCATGGAGCAGTTGAACTTCAAGCCCCATGTCATAAAGGGTAGTCCTTGTCCACGAATGACCGGTCCACTCCTAAAAGCCCGTGAGAGGAGACTCGTGATATAACTCTCGTCAGACATACCTGTATGCTGTGTAAAGGACTCTGTGAGTGCCGCTTCAGACAGCACTTGCGGCACTCAACAAACGGTCCGCAGGAATCGCACCGATACAAATGCCCCGCTGATTGACTGCCAGTTGGCTCAGGCGACAGGATACCAGTGGAATATAGTTCTTCGGGTAAGTCCTCAAGGCGTAGTACCGATTGTACAGCAGCGAGAACGGTAGCGCGGACCCTAGATTCCATGGACTCTTGCTCAGCGCGCTCAAGTGTACAACTGCCGCAAACGGCCTCCGTGTTAAGGCCGTCTAATTCGTAGCATTTGTCTAGTATTTCGTCCACTTTGGTTCGGAACACAGACATGGGATCGTCCTTGAGACAACAATCAGATCAGTGCATCGGTGGGGAAACTGGATTACACACCGACGAAGCGTAGAACTTGCGCTGGGTCCCCTGCGCACTTTCGGCCTGAGTCTCTACTCCTTCACCATCGTCCCAGCCCCCATCAGGATCCACCACTGCCTCTGGACCGTTCTCAAATTCCATCCAACCATCGACAACGCCCGGGTCGGCTGGAGAAGAAGCCTCTTGCATTGCTCCTGGTTGCTTCGAGGATAGAGCTGGAGCAAATGCCCCGTTACTGTCCAATTTGCGTCGCTGCACTGGCTTGACGGCCGCAAAGTAGGTGGTGTCGGCGTGTAGAGACCTGCCGAGGTCATCGACCTCAAAGATGCGATGGATCCCAAGCTGAGCTCCAGGGGTGGAGCTCGAAGCATGCCCAGGGAAGAATTCTGTATCAGCCTGCTGCAATGGCTTCAAGTGTCGCCTTTCTCCTCTTGTTGGCCGGCGAATCCTTGTAGGAGCCGTGTGTGTGGGGGCAGAAGTTAGACCTGAATGCAGAGCGTCCTCCTCGAGTGCAGGAGAAGGAGATGTCCCATCCCTACGAGTTTGTCGTCCAGAGTCATCAGGAGGCATGAGCAAGACTGTGGGGGAGGCGGAAAAGGTAAAAGGACTGCTGGGCACCCCGCCAGCCGAGGGAGAGCCTTCGTTGTCGCCTGGCATGACTTCGCGAGTCCAGTACAAAGGTAACACGCGTTCCGACGCCCTCGCTCGGCAATTTTCAGAAGTGTTGCCGCGCCACACTTGGGCCAATTTCACATCTAGCCATGCGCATCAGCCACTAAAGTCAAGCACATGGCTCGCTTCATACTTTAACTCTCGCGTCCTGCCATATCGCCGGATACGCCCAAATTTGCTTCAAGTAGTTGAGATGATATGGCTGCCATGAGCGAGACAGGCAAAAAAGTCAAAGATCGACAGTCACACCGAAGTCGTCACCAGAATGACACGTGATCGGAATCAGATGGGCTGCTAAACGCAGAACTTTAAAGTGCCAACTGCTCAAGTTCAACATTAGATGACGGCCGAATGACACAGCGCAACAAGAGAGATTCAAGGTAGAAATATATCGAAACCATTTGTGTTGAACCACTCCGTCTCCAATGTACTATTTGCTGGACTGTTCCAAGCGGAACCCTTCGGCAATTTACCTTGAGAGGACCCACAGACATCGTACAAAGGGGAAGCTATGCCTAGGTCCCACAGAACGCTCCCGACGTTCGTTATTAGGCAATTTGCGTAGGGATTGATGGACAGCTAAACAAAGCTCGGTCAACACTCCCAACAGGGATAAATCCAGCCAAGTCTTCGCGCACGCCTTGATAGTGTGAAGCTACTTTGCTACGCTTGACACTACCTGGCCTTACGAGACGAAGCGCCGCTTATGTACAGGTCACACATAAGGCGGCTGTGCCCAAACATTTAGTTCAGGTCATGTAGGTCCACCAGTGACCACTATCCCGCCATTTCCAATTCACGCCACTAGGCAACGAGATGACTTAGTTTCTCATCAGACAATCCATACCCATGCAGAGCAGCATGATAGTGACACGATGAGCGGCAGGGGTGTGTTACTAGTCTAGCACCAAAAGTACCAATCTACTGCTGTACAACGTTTTGTCCCCGTTCAGCTGGCAAGCCTGTCCAAACCCTCTCGTCGATACCTCTTGCAATGTGCGCTGCCGGTGGTCGTGTATCCATTTGATCAGGTTCATGCGTTCTAAAGGACCGTGCACCCTGAGTTCCTCGTCAGCCACAAAGTCTTTATCCACGAAAAGACGAAAAGAGCTAGGAATGGTACTGATTACACGACGATGGCAACACACCTAGCGAAGAGAATCACTTTGACATGGTGCCCTCATTGCCCGTATCAGCGCGCGGCGATGAGACCCTTTCAGAGAGCATCCCCCAGATGTGTTCGACGCCCTCTCCGTCTGTCACAAATGCTGGTTCATGTATGCACTTGGCGCGGGCGTGTTTCTTTTCGGTGGTGGTGGGCACAGTTCCTTCCCCATTGACAGGATCGGCAGACGGGTGTCGTCCTGACGGCATTGCCCAGAGGTCCTCTACATCCTGGCCAACGTCTTCGTTCAAGTCATTGGCGCGCAACTGCCGGTTCACCATGTTGCGTAGCAGCCGGTTTGCTATGGCGCGGTCCTCGGGGTTGTCGGAGGCCTGCAGGACTAAAGCTGCGAATCTGGCAGCTAAGTTTTCAGCTTCACGGACGGGCGAGACGTTAGTCTCGCTCAATCCTTCGGAGAGATTGCGTCCGGATGGCATAGGTATCTAGTAAGACTTAGTGTCGGGAGGACGTTCGCAAAGACTCAACGGTTTTCCATTATCTACCGGCAAGTTGCGTTTCCTGGCAGCTTCCGCATCGACATATTGGTATCCACCATATGCATATCGCAGGCGTGCTGGCAGGAAGAGGACTCGTGCGTTGTCGCCACGTGATATGGGTTCGGCATCTATCCGACTGATAGATCGATCTCACCCTTGCGCGCAGTATTAAGCACAAAGTGTACTGAACTACGAGGCCGCTACTTCACATATAGCAGACCTCGAAGTTCAAACAAGTCTCCGACTTACATGTTGCCCTTCCACCTGCAGAGGAAATGTGCATGAGCCTGTATGCGGCATTGCAAATTCGAGAGGTACGGATACCGCTAGCGGCTACAACCTCTCCACATTGACCCAGTCGGGGTTGAAAAAGGATCTTCCGTCGTCTTGAGCACCTGGTGTCCTTATCTGCGGCATGTGGGAGCGTTTTGGCTTTGGGTCAGACTTCAGCCAACTTCTAGTCTATATACCTGCTATATTCCAGCTGTACGCCACTTCGGCTGAAATGGATAGTGTCAAAGTTCAATCCTATCAGAATATTGAGATCTTCTACTTTAAAATGACCCAAAAGAGCCTGTAGGCGTGCAAGAGAGCGAAACAGTATCACAGTAAGTCTGCAAGATTTACACTGCCAAGCAGACGTAGTATTTTGTGTCCTTATTTACGTCCTGTGAGCTGCATATATACGCCATATTGCTTCGTCAATGGGACGCTCTCCTTCCCATTTCTCCGGCTCGGGCATATTCTTCCAAATAGTGTCGAGACGAGGACGGACGATTATGGACCGCTCGATTATGCCCCTCCTGCCTGTACACATGTTAGACAGCCCAAAAACAAATGCACGATACACCTCCCTGCACCTGGGCCAGCCATTAATTCACGAACCAAGTGGGAGAAACAGAAACACACCTTCTCCGTAATTGGGTTGTACACGGAGGACTTCCTCCGTCTGCAGCTGTCGAAATATATACCCCAAAACCCTCCAATTGCGCAGACCTTCGCGTAGACCAAGCGCCAGACAAATAAGTTCTTGGTGGTCATTGTCCTGACCGTGGAGCAGGGCGAGAACCAACAAAGCGCGTTTGGTGTGAATGCGGCATGCGGATAAGCGTTCTGCAAGGAAAGTGGCCTCTCTAAGTCACAGAAATAACTCCAGACTTTGTTTGAAGTCGGGCCGGTCGACGATAAAGTGTGGGTTTTGCAGGAATTGACGCAGAATTCTGTGGATGCGGTGAGCACACCCAGGCGGAGACATCACAATAGGATTGGACTATCACCTCTGTGTGCTCGAGGTTCTGGGGCATCGACCGGTTCTTGGGGCGCCAGTTTCCACATAACCTTGCTCACCATGGTAGTTCAGGTTATAAAGGTCGTGATCGCATACTATAGCCACCGAGCACTCACCTTACCGGCTCACTCTGCAGACTATACATGCCTCAGCAGGGCTTGGGAAGCCTCCGAAATACGTCAGAGTGCTTTGAGTGTAAGTAACAAGCCTATGAGTACCCACAAATGTCCCATTTTCGCAGAGGAATAAAACTCGTAAGAAACCGCAGGACAAGGTCAATAGACGTTTAAGGTTTGTCTGTATAACCTGATTGTCGACCATCACAATCCGTCCAGTAAATTGCAGTTTGCAGTAAGTTAAACTAGTTACCCTTTGAATGCTATTTGGTGCTCATGTCCTACAAGAAAGACCATATCTACGCATGGGGCGACCAAAGAAGTACCATTCAAAGGAGGAGAGAAAGATCGCGAGGAAACAATGGGACGCAGCCTATTATTTAAAGTAGGTTTTCTATGTGGCCATCTATTCCCTTTTGCACCTAACACAATAAAAGAAACCAGGACAAGATTAAGGCCAAAATGCAGCGCGCATATCAAGCAGCGCGCGCACGGTATGAGCGAGAGCACGATCTTCCACCTAAGTATGTGGCGTAGCCCATGGACTTTGCATAGACGTTGACTGATTTGAGCAGATACTCATACACAAGGCCCGAACCAATAAACTTTCCTCAGTGCTCCAAGAAAAAGTGTCCTTCCCGTGTGGAGAGGGAGCTTGCTGGGTTAAAGCAGCACCATGACCTATGGATTTCTACAGTCACTGAGACGCCGCGTGAGTTTCTGGAGTCGACGTATTGCAACATTGTCAAAGCGCAAACGCAGTCGGTCGGGGAGAAAATAGCACAAGACGCCTACATGAAGCTCACAGCGCCAGCTGATGCGGTCCAGGCTACTTATTACAAGTTGGTTGAGCTCCAGGGCGAGGGCGATGCATCGTCGCTCAGAGCGAAGGCCATGCATGGGGAGATGAGTCCTTCCATAGATGCTTGCCTTGAGATGTGGGGTTTGTGTGCCGAGGGAGAGTTTCCGGACACGTTAGAGTATGCCCACGAACATAAGAACCTAGTCTTTCAAAGTTGGTAGTTTGGGGCGGCGGCAGGGATGTATATTTCAAAAATTTAATTATGAGTCTATGCTTTCAACCTCTTGCCGCGCAATGGCGCGAATCAGTTTGTCGCAAGCAATGTTATACTGGGAAAAACTCTCATGTACTTCCTGTTTGACTCCTCCGCGCGCAAGTCCAGACTCCAGGCTATCACGGCGGTGAATTCAAGGTCCTCAAACTTTAAGCAAAGACACTTACGCGGAGTCGTAAAGTCCAGGTTCGATCCCACGGTAAACGCAGTAGAATCGACGTTCCCTGCCTGAACCGGACATGGCCGATGGTGGCGGGACTCTGGTGCTTGCGAGATTGAAGGGCCGAAATTGAGGGGAAGCTGGCGGTCGACCGTCGTCCGTTCCAACCAAGCCTTGTGCTTGAGCAGCGTCCCATGCAAGCAATGCTGTGGGATGGTCTGGAAATCCTTGGTATATCGCCCCCGAAATACGAGTGTAATGTGGCTTGGCATCGCGAGAAGGATACACGCCTGGCGGTTTACCCACAAGCACCACAACGAACGATGTGTCCGGGTTGCGGCCTTTCTTGGGCTTGTGACGCGTGGTGGACGCTACAACACGTTGGCCTTCATGTTGCGCTGTAGCGGCAGTGGACCTTGGATTCTGTTTAGAAAGTTATCATTTGAAATGACGAGTCACTGACCAATTGTTGACGGAGCCTGAATTACCAACACGATAGACAGTAGTGTCTTCTCCAGGCGGCGCCACCGGTTGCACCGTGGCTATCTCTTCCGTCTGTGTCGCAGAATCTGACAAGATTTAGTTGTTTGACAATTGTTCAAAGTCCGACTGCATACCACGGATGGGTCGGGCAAGACAATACAGCTCGTCGTATCTCACATCTGCGAGCAGGATGTCGATGCTGTCGACAGATGCTGCAGGAGAATGGAAGGAAGTCTCTGCATCGCTCCCACAATCCGTATAATCACTTTCTGGTGGCTCCGATAGATCTGACATGGAAGCGTGAGGTAGAGTTGGCCACGGGCCAACGAACGTTCGTATCATTGCACATCTATCCTAGTATACTCTGCCCACGCCCGGTAAGAATGGCGGCAGCCCTATTCCATTATCTGCACACGCCTTGACAGGGAAGCCTAGCCGTCCAAGGCGATTCCGCGTCCCGTGGTCTGCTGCACTAAGTTGGCGGATTTTGGTGTTAATGGCGTTCGAGCACTCCTCCCAACGGCGTGGTCGCATCATCTCGGTGCATTCTTCAAAGAAATATGTCGCCCCAAATGGGTGCTCGGGAACATTGAGAGCGTTGAAGAAGTGCGTCGCCAGCGCTGGATTCCATAGCATCGAAAACAATTTGAGGACATTTGGGCCGTTCGTAGCATCGACTTGACGGAAAAACGTTTCGTATTCATCGAGGTGGTAGATGTCGATGAGTGTTCCCAGGACGTCTGCCTCAAACGGTGTGGTGTATGGTACAAGTCCATGCGCAAACCATAAATCACTGGGGGAGCGCTGCATGAAATCGTCCTCTAAACAGGTCCTAAGCATGCGTAAGTGATCGACACTGTGCACGTACCAAAGAGATATCTCATGCCTCCTACATCGAATGAACCTGGCGGGCGTGCAAGTAAATCCTTGGTGTGGTGTACACGATGGCGAAGGTGACTATCGCGATCATGTTGAGAAAGAAGAGGGTTGATTAAGTCGCGACTCACAGAACTGCAGCGTCGCGAGATTGGAGCCAGCGGTCGGTGATGTTGTAACAAACATTGACAACAAGTCCTAGATGGTTAATGAGCGGGGACCGTAGAGGCAACGCGGGCCCAAAGGGCATCAAGTCGCTCGAGTCACTGGAGTCCGATGCCGAAGAAGGCGGGTCATACAAAATGACCGTCGTCGACAACACCACTACACTGACGTTCGTCCAAATCGCGCCTGCATGTATGAGATAGACAATGGAGTGTACAAGACGAGACTCACCGCCGTGGACGACCCCATCTACCTCGCCACGGGCTTCCGAAACGAACACAAGGGCATGGTGGGAGGGGACGTTGTCATCGGCGGAACCAGACATTGGAAGGCGAAGGGAAAAGAGATTTGCAGATCTATCGTTATCTAGTGTGATGTCAAGAAAAGTACGAACACGTGAGGGGCTGCGAAATTTGAAATGGGCCTGGTTTGAGCCACACCACCACACGCACGGTTTGACACGAAGCTCATCGTCAAAATGGACGTCAACGCGGAACCTACTCTCGCAACAGCAACCCCGCCGGCCCCTCAACCTCCAGTCAATCCTATCGAGCAGCAGGTAGAAAGCTCTGTGGCGTCTGCGCCGGTCGACAAGCCTGCCAACGATCCTCCAGCCCAGAAGTCAGCACCCAGGCAGAAGAACAAGAACAAAAACAAAAAATCACCTAGTGAATACGAAGAACGTGTGCTCGAGCTCTTCGCAAAATATCGGCCAGACTACGAAAAGGCGTACTTCTCAAATAGCAAGGAGAATACCTGCACTCATGTAAGTGAATATGACAGGTACACCAATCTTGCGACTCACAGCACTGTCAGGTTATTGCGTGAGTCGTGGCGGAGGCGGAATTCCAGTTCGAGCATTTGTTCGACCCCCTACGCGACCCTAAGTTGCCTGTCCCGCCCCTACCAAGGTTGAAGCCCTACGACCCTCTTGCACCTATCCCGGATGTCTCATGGTCAAAGGAAGATGTCGAGAAGCGAGCGGCCACTGTGAAGAAGTGGAAAAAGGTCAGTTGGCAAGCGCATACCCTCGCAGACGATACTTAGCTCTGGCAGAAAACCCAAAACTTCTATTACTACAACGTGCACGTTGTTAAGCCCGAAAACGATAAGAAGAAGCCATCCAAGATGGGAGCCGCTCTCAATGGCATCGCTCGTCCGTCCAAGGCCCGTGCGGCCTATCAACTTTTTGAGGTCGAGCAGGGTGAAGGGCTAGCCAAAGACATCAAACGTCTATGGCTGGAACGGCCACTGGAGGTAGTAGAGAAGGAGGACGAGGAATTTGCGCGGCTCAATGCCGAGCGGGTTGCGAAAGGCGAGCCAGCAAAGACCAAACGCTCGGGCCCCTCGATCGCCTTTTGCCAGCAAATAGTTCGCGAGCGCTTTGCCGCGCTTTCAGTTGAAGAGAGAAAGGATTTCGAGCAGCGCGCTAAGGCGGAGGCAATGGACAAGAGAGCTGAATATGCGGCGGCAGTCAAGAAGCCAATAGAACATACGCCAGAGCAGCGCCAACAGTACATCCCTGCTTTGACGCCTGTGATACCCTCTCATACTACCACTGCAGAGCCATTGATAACATAGGATCTTTGGTGTCGCCTCTCATTGAAGAGATACGTAGACATACCGGTCTACACATCATCGTCTCTGCGTATGGGCCTCTACCGTCTGCACAGGGTCAGCTGGGTGTGCTAACGTGCGTTACTTGCATTCACATACCTTCTCATTCTGACCGTCATGTAGATGGAGTGCAGGTCGTAACCGCGATCCGGTACCGCTGTCCTTCATGAGGAAATGTCCGAGTGCAGCCGCCGCGTATCGCGCTCGTCTGTTGGCCTATGTGTCTACAGCGTTCTCAGACAAGGACATTGCGGATGCGTGCCCCGCACCTGACTCTGGGGTCATCTGCAAGACGGTGACCACCGAGGATTTCGAGTTGGATGATGATGCCGCCGTGCGTAGGGGAGATAGGCGCTGGTTAAAGACACGTTCTCGTGAGGGCAACACTGGCAAAGCATCAGTCAAGGACCTTGAAGATATTGCCATGGATGGAGCCACGCCACCTGCGGATAACGGGGAAGGTTCCTTACCAAACACGGCTGCCATTGGAAACAACAAATCGAGAAAGCGCCGCCGTGAAAAGTCAATCTCGGACGAGGACACGGATGACGATGAAGGCGATGATAGCGACATGGATGTTGATGGCAGCAATGAGTCGGGTCCAGATGAAGACGAACCCCAAGTCGCGAAGAAGCCACGCTTCTCTTCGTATGAGACGAATCGTGAGGCTAGAATAGCTGCCAATAAAGCCTTGCTCGAAAGCCTTGGCTTGGACGACGCCGCTAAGAAGCTGAAGATGAGTATGAAGGAAGGAGGCACCAAGAAGACACAGAAGAAGACACGTACTGCTGTGGCCGACAACCAGAGAAGGCGCTCGAGTCGCCTGCAGGGGGAAGGTAGCCCATCCGTTTCTGGAGAGGGTACGCAACATGGAACGTCCGCACAGGCTCAAGGAGGAGCGCCGTCTGTGACGACAGCACCAGAGACGTCTACGCCAGAAACGACTGCGCCAGAGACGACTGCGCCAAAGACGACTTCGCCAGAGACGACTGTGCCAGTACCGACTAGCTCGGAACCTCCAGCGCCGATTGTCCAACCGCGTCCCACGCCACGCCAGGCCACAAACAAGACGTCCTCTTGTGCAACGGTACCCACTGATCCATCAAGCAACGCTTCCGGTCGAGATGAGGGTGATAATGCGGAGGTTGACCAGGCAGTGGGTAATTCGTGTCAGCCTGCGTTCAATCTCGTCGACATGAATGGCCTGGACATGGACAAAGATGCCATCCTCGAAGAGGCAGAAGACCTTCGCATTGAGGCCCCTGCGTACATCGCCGATACGCTGCAACGTATGGAAGAGAAGGACGTTGGTATGCTTGGTTGTCCCTGGAAAGTCTTCCTCGCACGCCTGTTGCTTCTCGAGTCGGAAGGCGAATTCAACTTGCCCATGAAGGATTTACCGGCGGGCAATGCAAGAGATGGCACACAGCGTCCCCCAATGCTCACTGCGTGGGTAAAGAGCGGCCGATGCAGACGCAATGCGGAGAACGTCCCGAAGGACATGCCGCTGCTTGCGCCCAAGGATCTGGCCTCCCATATCGCCACATTCTCGGGCTGGTGGGGTATGATGCAGCCATCATGGAGGCGGTGCAAGGAGGGCAAGTGGGCTAGGAATGGGTACGATGCGAGTTTGGACCTTGGCGGGCTAAACACCCGTGGCACATGCGGTTGGCTATCCGTGGTGGCATGTCTGTGGTGGTGGGGCATCTGCGTGCACGAAGGCGAGGATGAATCTGCCAAACGGCTTTGGGAATCTGCACTGGCTGATGCCGATTGGATGCTCACGGTCGTGCTTGTTTGTGGTGAACGCGAGGGTAAAGAGTAGATATGTAGAACATCGTAGTTGTTATTGTGAATGATAGGTCGTCCACGCTCGCGGATTATGATGATGGTGGGAGAAAATGCTCGACACACGTGGCCGACATTGCTTCGACTTAACAGAATTAATTGAAGTTCAACTTGCCACGTGGAATTCCAGCATGCATCAAAAGTACGCTTTGCAGTGGACGTGCACTCTGTTGCCACTACAGTAGGTTATGGCCCGTAACACCCATTGTGTATTACGATTAATGGCGGTCTTGGATCGCGTAAGGAGGGCTTGAGGCTGGTACAGAGCGCGTCATTAGGCAAGGCCAGCCACAAAGCGAATTCGGAGCGTGTTCACGCAGAAAAGGCGCAGCGGACAACAAAAAGACTTAAAGTAACTATAGAAAGACTAAACAGGCGCATTTCGCGTGCTGACTACTGCTACCGCATACGTGGCGGGATTGCATCGGGATCCCGCCAAAAAAGCTGCGCGGAGCGTATTCAAGGCCAAAAAAGCCAAATCGCGAGATACTAAAGCAAAGGAACGATAGGAGAGCTTACGAGTAGCAGCGGAGGGGTATTTTTGGCGCTGTATGTGCCGTACGCGGCGGGATCGCGTCGGGATCCCGCCAAAAAAGCTGCGCGGAGCGTATTCAAGGCCAAAAAAGCCAAATCGCGAGATATTAAGGCAAAGGAACGATAGGAGAGCTCACGAGTGGCAGCGGAGGGGTATTTTTGGCGCTGTACGCGCCGTACGCGGCGGGATCGCGTCCGAACAGGGCTTCCGGAGGCTTTTCTAGCGCATTATAGGGCGGGAAATTGCCTCCCAATGGTCAGATATGGATATGTAAATAATAAGAAGATGGGAGCGCTGCTCTCCCGCCATCCCGCCAGCCCCGAGAGCGGCGGCGCACAATGAGCAGTATACATCCATTTTGGGAGCGATCAATGCTTCGGCATATCGGCTGAACGAGCCATCGACCGCGAGGAATATAAACGTTTTACCATGTGGCTTTGGGTTAACATAATTATTACATAATGGGGCTCTATCTCAGCCACAGCCACATGAAAAGTCTGACAGAATCCTGTTGGGGAAGTCCCCTAGTTCTATAAGACTGCCTTGCAGCTGCTGCCCTAAATTTCTGTAAGACTTTTACAGCTAGGCCACATTTTTCGTTGTTCCTCATCGCTTCGCGCATCCTCCACGCCCATATCCATGTCCGCATCGTCAAATGACTCTGTCCAAGACTCTCTGGCGTCCGCCGATTCGCAGAATAGGAGCTGGAAGGG
>KN880857.1:0-14905 GCA_000934385.1 Cylindrobasidium torrendii FP15055 ss-10
GTGTACGTATCCGTCTGCGCAGTGCAGACGGGTACACATGGCATCGAAACTGACCTCCTATGGTTCGACCGTGTACGTATCCGTCTGCTCCGTGCAGACGGGTGCGCATGGCATCGAAGCTGGCCTCCTATGTTTGTTCGTGTACGTATCCGTCTGCGCCGTGCAGACGGGTACGCATGGGATAGACATTGGGATCCCTTGCATCGACCGTGTACGTATCCGTCTGCGCAGTGCAGACGGGTACGCACCCAGGCAACGCACACACGTGGCACATCCGATGCTACGCGTACCCGTCTGCACCGCGCAGACGGATACGTACACGGTTGTTACCTAACGTGTCATCCCGATGCCATGTAAATCCGTCTGCACAGTGCAGACGGCGGGTACACATGGCATTGGATGGTGCGTGTGGGGCACCCCAGACCCTGTGGCTGTGCACTGAGGCTCCAACCCCAGCCTACCCCAGTGCCATTCCCTATATAACCCCCCAAACCCCGGGAAAAGCTTGAAGCTCACCTCCATCACATCCAAGCTAGCTTGGCCAATCTCGCGCCCTGCAATCGGTTTCTGCTGGCGAGTCATGACTTGAATCAAGCCGCCCTGCCGCTTCTCGCCCAGCAGGTTGACCACCCAGCCTTGAAGCTGCGACTGGCCACCAAGCACATCCACATGGTCGAAGTCGTCAAAAACCTTCGTCGCCGAAATGCTCGGTATCCAATGCTCTGCGCCTCCCTGAAGCACAAGGAGATTGGGCTGGCGCACTTCCAGCACAACACCAACACCGTGGCCACGGCGCCATCGCACCCTATCGTCCACTCGGAAGGCGGTGTTCTCCAAGAAAGGCGGTGGCAAGGAGGCCTTGTCGATGAAACAGCACTCGGACGCTTCATACAATGCACGAGCCATGGATGGTATGGTTTTGGCGACCGACAATGCTTTCCTGCGACAAAAAATCGCCGCCAAGTCGTAAACGAACTGTTGGCCGGGGAGACTAGGATACCTGCGCCGGCCAGCCTCATCGTCAACGCTTTTTTCAGCCTGGATGCTAGCCGGCAGGAGCTGAGGCGGATGGCGTACGCAGTCGAGGGAGAACTTGGCTTCGCTGCGATGACGTTTGGCGGCGCGCTCGTCACCATCTACGGCTGATTCCGGCGAACGGGGGGCAAGAAAGGGCCCCGATGCAAGCAGAGCTGCATCGGGCGGCCTGACAGGCTCATCCAGTGGCAGGTTGCCTCCCATTTCGTCTGGGAAGGCCGGTAGATCGTCGCTCTCCAATGAAGTCCAATCCTTGCTGCTCGAAGACGCGGCTTCACCCCACGGGATGTCTGCCTTAAGCGCTGTTGGGCGTGTCAGGCTTCGTGAGGCTGCAGTTGCACGAGGTCGAGCGACTTGAGGTGAAGATTTGTTCTGGAAGGGCCGATGCGCGACGAGCACCTCCACCCACTCTCCATTAGACATCGCGAACCCTACGTCTCCTGCATACAGACCCTCAGAAATGACAACCCAGGAACCAAAGAAGGAAGCCATCTTCTTTTTGCAGACAGCAATGGTGTCTTGAAGCTCTTCTGTCGGGACGGCCTTCATTGAAGAGATGTCAACGCTTTTGAAGAAAGTCCCGAGCGTCTGTAGAAGCAGCCGTGGATGGTCACTATCCAGCAAAGCATAGAGCGTCGGACGAGGCTGCTGAAGTATCCAGGCGTCCACCAGCCCATGCCCCGGAGAGACGCTGTCTCGCAGGTTTGCAATCATATCAGCACCCAAGTCACCCTGCCATGCCAGGGATTAGCGAATTACCAGATGCCTAGGTGAGAAAACGCACCCTTCGAAGCGCAAATCGAGAGCAATGGCATCCTGCTAGAGACCACGCCTTCTTCGACCTGAGAAAACCGGCGTCTATGCCCTCGTCGTGGGCTTGCTCGTCTAGGTCGTCGTCCTGCTCGCCATCTCCCTCGTCCTCACCCTCAATGCCTGGGATCGCGTGCTCGAAGGCCTCAACCTTGGCTCCTTCCTCGCCGTACCTTCGAAAAATCGGGGCAAAGGTGTTTCGCAGCTGCTGCAGCTCTGGCAGAGCTGTTTGGCACGCAGCATCCCCTTCTGCCTCCTCATCGGGCACTATGAACGGGTGCCCTACAAGCAAGTCAGCCAATCGTTAGGCAGGCGAAACAGCGTCAAGCGTACAGTCTTGCACCATATCACTGCGGCTGACCTCGTCCCCGTCTAAGTCGTCATCCTCCTCATCATTCGCCTCCGCCGCGTACAAATCCAGAAAACGATTCCTGTTGGTCCGCATCGGTGCCGGTAGGGCGAGCAGGCAGCCTGGCTCGACTTGCAGAGAGTCGATGTCTTCATCTTGCCGCCGGGTATACGTCGCAGAGTCATATTCGATTACATAAGTAATTTGCGCGGGTAATGCTTCATGTGCCATCGAGAACTTCGGGTATTGCCGATCTCACCAGCAAACCCGGGAATAACTTTCGATTCGCTGGCCTTCTGCCTCCAGCTGAGGCTCAAGCCGCCTTACAATTATCTACTGTACATTCCCGCTACACAACGGAGCATGGACGGTTTGGGGCAATTTCCCGACGTTGTCGCGATGGTGCAGGTCCGCGTCGTTTGTTTTCGCAGTGATCTTTGCATCCACAATACATAAGTCATGTAAGTAATGGCGGCAAAGTAAGCAAGTGACTCAACCGGAGCTAGCTTCGTTGTTCCGTTGCGTCGTTGCAGCGGAACCGACGCCTATTTCCAAATTGGGACATGTGCGCCATCAAATCAGGGGCATCTGACCGCCAATATGGCGCGCTGGGTATCGGGCACCGTCCCGCCTTACGGCGCTGACTCCTCCACACTCCACGCATCCCGCCATCTCACAACCGAGCCATTCGATCGCCGAATTTCCCTGCCAAACAATATGGCATATTTAAAGGCTTCTCGACCGACCCCATCGACGGCCACGACGAGTTCGAGCAACAAAGTAAGTGCCCCACCTCCACTCTGCTTGCCGCCGACGACTGCCCGGCGCGCCTCCTCCGTTCCGCCCACGGGACCGATTGGCGCGCCGCGGTTGAGCAGCGACAGCAACGTCGGTCGCTGAGTAGACGGTGTTCTCAACCCTGGGATTACCGCTGCAGACCCTCCGACAAGCTCGTCCTGCGCAGGCTGGGACGTCGACAAGCTCAACCCTCGCCATAAATCAGAGCAGCGCTGACGGCTTTCCAGGCCCATGACCACTCGATCCAACCGGCAGTACAACCCTTGGCACGCTGTGGATGTGCAGCCCATCCGACTGGACTGCGACGCCGCCGAGCTGCTGCGAGCTGCGATAGCAGAGCAGGAGAGGGAGGAGGAGGAGGGGGGCGTTGACCCTGCGGAGTTGATGCCAGAGATGGAGGATGATGCGCCGCAAGGGCAGACTCTACTGGCAATCGGGGCGCCGACGGAGGAGCTACGGCCTGGCAAGAGGCCGCGCGAAGACGTTGCTGAGGCAGGCCTGCCCACGGACCCCCGGCCCCGAAAGGCCCGCAAAGTCGGCAGCGCCGACACCCCATCGTCTTTCAAGGAGCACGAAGCTACCACCGACCGCAGCGCCGCTCGCAAACCCCAGGCCAAGTCGCATCGAAATCGCGCACGCAAGCGGGCGGAGCAGCGGAGACAGGAGGAGGGGCCCACCCTCTCTGATTCGAAGCGCGTCGAGCTAGCATCGAAGGTTGAACCAATCCGCCTAACTCAGAGCGCCAAGTCCTTCGCTGCCAGCAAGAACGCCTACACCGCTCTTCGACTGAAGGAGAAGAGGCGGAAGGTTGCCCCTGCGCCTCTTCTTCGGGCTAGTGGGGTGCTGGAGATCGAGTACGAGCCCGGAGTGCTTCGACCGCTGGTTGACCGCAACAACCTCGTAATGGGTTGCTTCTGGGACCATCCTGGAGGCGCTCAAGGCAGTGAGGGTGCCAAATCGTGGATGTCGGACTGCGACCAGGTCCACCGAGACATGCACCGCGAGTTTTTCGACGCCCGCTTCAAGTCGAAGGAGCACGACCGCGGCTGGCATGCGCCGGTGAACTTTGGCACGCAAATGGGCATGGGCCAGCAGGCACCGAAAAACCTAAACCTTGGAAGGTGCGAGGGCTTGGTGAAGCGGATAACTTCGACCGCCGCATTTCAGAGGGTCGCAGCTTTCACGAGTGGTGAGTGCCCCTCGAGCTTTCTATTCCCATTGGCTAACTTCGCAGCAGCATCCTTCCGAACCTGGGCCCCGCGGCTGTGGTTGCACTACAAGGAGACCATCGATGAGGTTAGCCGATGCCCAACAGCCAGCCGCAACTTCGAGCGCTCCGTCTTTCCTTGCGCCTGCCTCAACCTTGGGTGCACTGTCTGCTCATTTCATCGCGATCCCAGGAATCTCCCATACGGTTGGAATCCAGTCACCGTTTTCGGGCCCTTTGACCACACAAAGGGCGGTCACATCGTGCTGGAGGACTTTAACATCATGATACAGGCTCCACATGGCACTAGCTATGCTATCATGGGGGCCTGCGTCTCGCATGGCAATGCTCCGCTGGCTGACCCGACCACAGAGCATCGGTCATCGTTCACTCAGTACATGCCTGGAGGCCTTCGTCGGTGGGTTGACAATGGGGGCAAGACTGACAAACAGCTTAAGGAGACCGACCCCATTCGCTATAAAGAGGTACAGGGCTGGAAGCAGGGTAATTGGGATAGGGGAATTGGCATGTTATCTACTCTTGACGAAGTCATGGCCTGGTTGAAAGCACCTGCAGCAGAGGTCCATGCCGATCAAACTGCTAAACCTTGATGCTGTGGCTCACTATATCAAGCATGCCCTTTTATGTTATTTTTTTTAAAACTAATACTTAATTGCTTTTTTTCAAAAATGTTAAGATGCATCTTATTATTCGAAGTTGCCATTGGTGCAAAACTTAAGGTATCATGGTGATTCGATGTGACTTGATCTCACTGCCATGCACAAAGGACTTTAAACTGTGAATATCTGGTATGTCCATAAATGATCAAAACATCACTGTTCGAAAACTGTGTCTGAGAAAACAAATGATGCTATGCTTATTTCATGTCGTATCTAGACATGAAATAAGCTATTACCGCGACTCGTCGAAAATAGCTGCCATGAGCTAGGATTGAACTTTGCGCCGCGGGAGCACGGCGTGTTGCTGATCGGAACCGATCCGCGATCCGGCCGTGGCGGCGTGGCCTGCAGCTCGGCTGTTCCCGAAGTTCACATCAGGCACTGCGACAAGGGTAGGCAGATCAGGATTACGTCAGATCTTTTCGCCTTTCTTGGAGACAATTCATGGCGCAGCGCGCAATGCCAACCCCGCCATATCGGGCCGTGATATCAAGACCGCCGCCGTCTTGGAGTGGTTTTGGGTGCGCTATGCCGGGCCGCTGGGTGCGAAGGATAGGCAAGCATGCCGCGCATGGCCCATGAGGAGGAGGTGCGTATTTCATTAAACGTATCTGCTTAAATTGACGCAAAGCCGGGCAGCACTGTCCCTTGCGCGCCTCGACCACCCTCTGCCCCGCATGACCTACGGCATCTCACACGACCTGTCGTTCACCCTCCCTCGCCCGCCTTCGTCGCCGGAACCGTCAACCTTCCGCATCGTTCGCTGCGAGCCAGCCGTCGACAACCGCGCCATTTCGTTCAGGACCCTGCCGTACACCGCAAAAGCGTGCTCAAATGTTGCGCAGAAGGAATATGTGGACGCGTTTCTCGCGGATGTTTACCTCGCCGCGCTTGCTGGTCGATTTTCGGCAGAGAACACCGAGCCAACCATCTGCTATCCGTTGGGTTGCCCAAGCAAGGGCTGTGAGGGCGAGATGGTGCATTTCGTGCAGGTTGGGGGTCCTGGAGACCATGCTCATTCGGTTGCAGTGGTCTCAAAGTTCAGGCTGATCATCTGGGTGAGTCTGACCTGCAAAGGATGCCTGCCCTAGCTCACGCGTTCGAGTAGTGCGAGACATGTGGGGTGCGATTGAGACACTGCTACGCCATTCCGGCAGCGGCCCTTCTGCAGGATGAGGGTATAAAGGCGGGTCTTCTTCGCCGAGCCTCACTCGAGGATGGTCGCCGCCGCCTGTCCAGAGCAAGGTCTGCAGTAGCGACGCTGGAGTACCGTGGCATACACAAAGAGCCGAAGTGGCCTGTCCTCTCCATCGCCATGATTACAGCCCGCAAGATTGCTCGCCGCCGCCTTGCAAAGGACTCTGTCCTCGGCGTTCCTGATTGGGCTTCCCCCGACCAAGTTGTCACTCGCCCGCTTCCATCGTACAAGCGCTATGACCCCGTTCGGCCCCCCAAGGAAGAGTCTGTCTATCGGCTTCGCTTCACCATCTTCCTTTGGGACCAGGTGCATGAAGGGTGGTGGATGTGGGATCGTGCTGGGAAGGCACTCAATGGTGGGCCAGAAATTCACCTCGACAAAGTTCATCCCGACAAAGCACACATCTACCTTCTGACCACTCGACGACCGTGGCTGCAGGTGCCGTGGATCGTCCCGGGGAGACTAGTCGAGCGCTACGACTATTACGAGTTGAAGTGGGTCCGCTGGAGTCCAGCTCGGCCAATTAACCTGGACCTGGGGTTTGAGACGGTGGTTGTCTTCACCGTTGAGCGAAGTGCCATCAGCTGGGCCTACATGCAGGGCACAACGGATTTCGAGTGGGATCCGAAGACCACCGAGTGGACTTCGAGCATGTACCACCGTTAATGCCTCGCCTCGCTTAAGCACCTACATTAATGACCCATAATTACAGTTCTTCAATACCTTTTACCTACCGCTGCTCCCACCCTTGTTCTACCTTACATCGTCCGCCCTCGTCTATTTTGCAGTGCTTTTACGTCCAGTCAGGAAACAGTTTACGTCCAGTCAGGAAAGAGTGAAACCTCCGTGGAAAGGTGTAACAATGCCATTAATTGTGCTGCATTGCCGCCGCCGCATTGCACCAGTTAAGTGACTTTCCCGCCCTTCAATTGGATGATGTTGATGAAAACATGCAGGATGCGGGTTGACCGCTGCTCCATGAACAACAGACCGTCTGCCCCATGGAGGGCATGCTTTCGTCGTCAATCCATGCTAAAAGGCGCAGACTGTTCCCCTCCAGTTCCCTGCGACCACCGCATCCGAATCCTCCTCCAATGGCCTCTCAAGCTTCGTTTGTTCTTCGCCGTCCCCCAGAGCGATACTCTCTCCACGAGCTACGCGTTGTTCCCTGCCATCCGATGAAAGACAACATCGCTATGTCCTACACCTCCACGCCGTTCACCCTGGAGGAGTGCCTAGTCCGATGCCTTCGCGGTGAGGTCAGCGACTTTCTGAGAGGAGCATTTCTGGCAGCGCTGGCTTTTCGCTTTACGCGTACAGGCGATGAGCCCGCCATCGTGTACCCTCGACAATGCAAGGAGTCTGGCTGCGAGGGCGAGATGGAGCACGTCGTCCGCCTCGGTAAACCAAAGGACGACGACAGCGAGGCCGTGTTGGCTACGAGGCTTCGCCTTGTTATTCGGGTGAGGTTTTGTTGTCGCTCAATACGCTGGAGGTTGCTGACATGTATGCTGCAGTGTGCTCTCTGCAAGTGTCGCATAGTGCACTGCTATGTCATGCCCGTAGAGTCGATCCTGGACGACGAGGCCATTCTCGATGGTCTTATGCAGCGCGCGTCTCTCGACCTGGCGCTCCACAAGGTGTCGCGCATCATGAACAAGCACTGCTCCCTCGTATACCGTGGCATCCGCAGAACTCCTCTCTATCCCTATCGCCCCGCAGGCATGCTGGCTGCTCGCATGAGCCTCAGTAGCAGCGCTGCCAAGCAAGAAATCTTAGGGCAGTCGCACGCGCCGACTCCGGTGCGGGAGTGCCGTGGTCCCCATCCTTCGTTCAAGAAATACCGCCCGGAAAGGCCAGCCGCCGACAATTGGCTCTATCGCTTCAGCTACACGGTCTTCATCGATGGTCGTATTCATCGTGGCTCCTGGATGTGGGATGAAGGTGGAAACCCGCTGGACAATGGGCCCGAGATCGATGTACAGCCTGGTCCTTTTCGTCGTGCGGCAGTTGATCTTCTATCGAGCCTTTCCCCATGGAGCTGCGAGGGTTGGTGGCAGGGTGTGATTTTCGAGCGCTATGATGCATTCGAGCAGTGCTGGCTCCCTTGGCCGCGGGAGGCAGCCATAGCGCTCGATCCGGAGTTTGAGGTAGTGGTGGTTTTCAGGGTGGATCACAGCGATTCAACCTGGCCTGACCTGCAAGGTGCAACCGCTTATGATTATTTCATGGAGTTGGCTGCGAAGAGGTTGGCACAGGAGCCTGATTTTCCGATTACCCCGCCGTCTATCAGCATTGAACTTTAGATTTGTCCCCATTTCAGTACCGTACTTTAGCAACTTTTGACGCGCAATTGCCTACCTGCTCTTAATAGTAGAAATGCGCCTTTAATAGTAGAAATGAATTACTGGGCTGTTTCCCTGATGCAGCAGGGCAGGCGTGGCCATGAGCTTCACCTCCAGCATCTCCCCTTCCTCACCAAAAGCAGCAGGAAGCGTGGTCGCATGGTGGATTGGTTCGGTGGTCGTCCATGGACATCGTGGGTGAGTGGAGGAAACCATCAGTCAGCCGCATTGCATTGAATCATTTCTCAGGCCGTTATAACCTGCGCAAGTTGAATGGTGCGCTCCGATAGCCCCCCAGCACCAATGGCCAAGCGCGACATCACAAGGCCAAGATTGCTCACCAAAAAGGAGCGGGAAAAAGCGCAAGGAATTCGGGCGCCACGGGTCGCGCGCAAGACCGCATCAGCTACCACTGCCCCGGCGTACCATTCCTTTGACCCTGACAAGGACCTTAACGCTCCAGAAAGCCCTTCGTCAGATCATGCTCAAAGCGGCGCATGCGATGGCCCGTCCTTTACGGAGGAGTTGCAGGAGGTCGAGAATTGGGGTTGGAAGGAGCCTCGCTTTGCTCTGCCTCGGTTGACTCGAATGGATGAAGCAGGTGTGCAGGCCCTCGGGGAGTTCAGAGAGCCTCCGCCCCCTATCGACCTCGTTGCTGAACCATTGCCGGAGAACGAGGCAGATGTCTTGCCGGGTAGCCAGGAGGCGGAGCCGCAGAAAAGTAAGCAGGCCGAGCAGAAGGGCGGCAGGCGACTTCCTCGCCGGCAGGGCAAGAGTCAGGTGCGTTCTCTTCATCGCTGTGGTTCCCAGCTCTGACTCCGAACCACATAGGGTGTCAGTGCGCATATGGAGCCATGGATGAGTTTCCTGGACCAGGTTCAGAACGCGTACTTTGCGAGGCAGGTTGAGCCCAACGCGGCCAAAGTCTGTGGCTGCTATCAGCGCCAGCGTGGCGGCCAGTCCAGAGGGCAGGAGGATGTTGGGATGGAGTCGTCGCCAGAGATGCTACCGAGTGCGGTCTTGCCGGGTGCGCTCGATGGCTCTACGATGGACCCGTCTGAGGAAGAAGAGGAGATACAGCCTCCTATAGCCCTATACCGCTGCAAAGAGTGCAAGCACCCAGCACTCTGCGCCGACTGCGTCATCGACTGGCATGCCTACACCCCTTTTCATCGCCTCGAGTTGTGGAATGGGGAGTTCTTCGAGCCCATGGATCTGTCGGAGCTTGGATACGTCTATTCCCTACGACATCCGGGCGAGGCAGGAGGTTGTCCAGAAAGCGAGCCCGGCCATTCGCGTCTTATGACTATTTTGGACATCGATGGATACCGCCAAGTCAATGTGCAGTTTTGTTGGTGCGAAGGGATGCCGTCGCGAGAAGCTCATAGCGAAGCCTATCAGCTGCTGGAGGCGGGGCTGTGGCCACAAACTCTGGTCACTCCGAGGACTGCCATTACCTTCGCCGCAATAGAGAACTTCTTGCACCATCACGACACGGACAAGACCTCAGCATACAACTATTGCTGGACGCTGCGCATGATGACTGACCCAATCCGGCCATGGGATGTACCAGTAAGCTGAGCTTTAGCGGAATGAGAAACTTGACTCAAACGCCCTACTACAGGATTCCTATCGCGCGTTCATGCGCGCTATCCGAATATGGCATGCGCTGCAACCACAACGACGCAGCGGACAGGCCTTTGGCATTGAAGACATCATTACCGGAAGGCGAAAAGGTAGCACCTCTATCTTTTGCCCAGCCTGTCCCGAAATCGGCTTCAATGTTTCCCAATCGGAGGTAGACCAGGCAAAGGAAGAAGACGAGTAAGCCCATCCCTCGCTTCAACTGCAACTTCTGACGCGTAGCGGTAGGCATTGCTATACGTTGTTTCTGTCGACCGACGGCTGCTTTAATTGCCCTCGACACATCCTGCCCTTTGAAGATGAGGATGACTTCGCTCTGATGGGAGGTTCAGCATATGTCCCGGACGAAAGCAAGTATCACGCAATGTTGGACAAGTATCAAGGAGAAGAGGTCGAGGTCTGTCATCTTGGCCCCACAAATGAGTCAATGGGTCTGACAGCGAGCTAGCCATCCACTTGCGCGCGCCTCAGGGCGGTGAAGCTGCAATCTCTCATGAAGTTCAAGAACTTAGCGGTAACTGGATTCGTTGGGACGATCTGCACTAGGCATGCCTTCATGTGCGACAACTCAGTCGTTGATATGTATGGCGGTGAAGGGTGAGTTAGCTGCAACCGACCTGCATCGAGGTGTGGCTGACGGGTTCGATGACTAGCCATATGTACTCTGATATCAGCCTCATGAACGCGCTGGAGATGCACTACAGGCAGCGATGGGTGCGATTAGCATATGATATTTGGTGCCAATACGTCAAGAAGCTCCTAATACGCGTTGCGCGACAAAAGTTCCCACACCTTCCGGAGGCTTTCTTCGAGATGCTTTCGAGGATCAAAGGAGGAATACCATCTTTTCATGTACTGAGGCACATATGGGGTTGCCGCGCTCTCTACTCCTATCATCACCTCGCCCACACCGGTGAGACCAAGACAGAGAACGTCGAAACGCCGTGGGTACCGACCAAGAAGCTAGGAGGGAGTGCAAAGCATGCCAATCACGGTCAAAGACACGACGACCTGGATGCAACGTTCATGCATTGGAACTATTTAAAGTGGATTCGCCTTCGTGCGTATAGCACAACGTCCTCTTTGTTGCAGCTAGCTGAAATTTTGCGCAGCCCATTCTCAGTCGAACGCGTACTTCAAAGCAGTGCTCTGCCTGGCATCAAGGCAGGCTTCCTTAGCCGCCATCGAGGAGGCGACGAAGCCAATAGCCGACCGCAACCCCGGGCTAATCCAGCGATGGTGGGATCAATACCACCAGCCTCCTCCGCAACCTACGGATAAGCCTATTGTCAATCGGTTTGAGTGTAACTTCAGGGGAATATGTAGATATCTTCAGATCTATCGCCTTTGAATGAAACTAATGCTGCCTTGTAGCTACCCGCGACACCATGAAGATGATGGAGGACGCTATGAACAACAAGGTCCATCCATCCATCGCCCGAAACCCCCAGCTTCGAAATATGAACGCGTTACAAGAGGTCATTGAAGAAGGATGTCGGCTTGATGTTGAGGCGTGAGTTAAACTGGAATGTCTTATGCACCCGATTGATGGAGCATCGCAGCATGAGACTTCGCAACTTGAGAGGCGCAGAGAAAGACGTGTACACCTCGGGAGGGCGGGTCACCAGCATTGCGACGTCCAGAGAGGTGCTGTACGAGGGAATCATGGAGTGGGTGTCGGCGGTAGAGCTCGTGCACCCAGAGCTTCTTCAGGAGCTAGGGCCAATATCCAAAGACGATCCAGAGGCAACGCGACTTCCTCTGCCTAGCCACCTTGGCAGCGCCGGTCGAAAGCGCTTCGGTCTCGAAGATGCCACTCTATTGGAGCTCCCGTACCGCACCACGCAGGCGCACGCTCTTTTAACAGAATGTCGAATGCTTGTGTTTGATTCTGAGCACGGGTACAAGCTCAAGTCGAAGGTCACAGGCCAGCGCAAGAACACTCGAATGGGGAGACTGACAAACGACTTCAATCACGAAAAAGCTAGCGTCCGAAGCCTGTACAACTACGTTCGGAACACTATGCTGAAGATGTGCTCCCCCCAGGACATATACATGTTTAAGGAGCTTACCAAAGAAGACATGTATTGCAAGGTGCTTCAACAGGCGATTCAGGGCTACGACGGGCAGCTGGATGCTACTGGAAAGCCCAAGATGACCTCCTGGATTTGGCAAGTGGTCAAGCCAGAGGGAATGGGCGACGACGAAGAGGATGAGTGGCAGATCGAAAGTAAGTGGCCCATCGTTACCTGACCCAACGGCTAAGTCCCACCAGTTCGTCGAGTACACTGGTTTAATGCCTATGACGCTGTCATGCGCGCCAAGGAGGAGGTCGAGATTTTGATGATGGAGCACAAACGCTCGTGTGCCTCTTACGAGCGCTATGTATCAGCTTGGGATGCGATATCTGCCAGGATAGCGGGGCAGGTCGAAGAGCATCGCTGGAAATGCGTTGGTGGACCAGGAGAGTCTAGCTACCGCAGGCGGAAGCGGCTGTTGGCAGAGGCGGCCCAGGAGCGCGTGCTTCTAGGGCGTCGCGCCTACTCGCAGAAGCGCAAGCACTTCTACGAGTTGATGAGTCACTCGACGACTCGCCTCTGGCAGAATGCATCGCAGCAAGCAGAGGCCGAGGTGGGGCTGGCGGTGGAGAATGGGACGCAGATAGAGCTCATCGAGAGGTACATGGAGAAGCCTCGACAGGACTACGCAGAGAAGCTTGCATCCGCGGAGAAACGGCTAGAGGAGGAGGAGGCTGAGAAGCAGAAAGTGGCGAAGCAGTCGGAGGGACGACGACGTCGGAGATGATGGCGGTGGAGACCGTGATCCCTGTTGTAGTTGCGAAAGGAGGGCGTTGGGACCAGAGAGATGGTTTCATGGACTAGTTAATGCAACCAGGAGGGCAAGCCAGATGTTTCTTGCCCACTTTTAGCACTTGACAGCGCGCGGTGTGCATCTCGCACTCGGCGAAAAGTGAGTACGGGTGGCAAGCTGACTTTGACCCGAAAGAACGGCGACCAAAGCTACGTGAACGAGCTCGCCCAAGAGTCATGCGATCCAACAGGCTTCAGGAGTGACCGCCAGACATACACACAGATGGGAGTCAATTAACCCAAGCCGCCATGGTGTGCGCGCGCGGGGACTTTGATGAGCGTCGCAGGACTACATGCTTTGAAGCGAAAGTTTGAGCCATGAAAGAAGCTAGCAGTATACTGCATCAAGACGCTCAAAGCGATGGCGATCAGGTTTCCTTTTTTTCTCCCATAACACCATCACCTCTCACGTCTGGGCAACACAGTTGAGCGCCAAACAACCCAACCCTCAGGCGCTACGCAGGTTCAGCAAAGGCTACAGGTGCGTCCGCCTAACAGGTTTCGAAGACCCTTTTGGTGTCGATGCCATGCCCTCCTTGCCTCTTCTAACGCTCCTCTTAGTTCCCTTGTCCCCCTTGCGTGCAACACCACTTCCCTTCCCCGCGCATTGCCTCAAGGTCGCGGTTGCTCCTGCAGCCCTCAACGCGCGCCGAATATGAAGTCATCAAAGAGTTCCTCCAGAATGGCCCTACGCGCTGCGAGATTCTGGAAAAAGAAACGCAACGCCCTCCATCCATCTTCGCGGCAGTACATTCTCAACGCACCGAAGGAGCGCCTGGCAGAGGCTCGCGAAGTAGGGACCTGCCGGAGAATTCTGGCTGCTATTCGCAGGTCGTTCCTTCATCAAGCCGGTAGTGCAAATCGGGCTGTATCCCACTACGTCGTAGTGTGAGTGCTTAGCTCCCCCCTCCTTAACTAGCTAAAGCTTGTTCAGTTGTCTAGGTCATGGACACCATCCCCACTATACTATCAAGGTTTACGGTCGCCGCGCTAAGTGCATGGCAACCGCGCATTTTTACTGTCGGACTGGCGTCATCACTTGGTCCTGGAATCCCAACCCGGGGCGTCAAACGCACAAAGTCGACCCAAAGCACCTGCCTTCTGGCTGGAGATTGACTCGCCTAGTAGGCTGATTGTTGCGCTTGCTTTATTTACATTTGATATTTTCTGACGTCGTGTGTGTTGCTATTTTTCTTGAATTCGACACGCTATTTTTGCCGCTTTCTGTGTTGGAGAACAAGGAACTAGATCACGAAGTGGTAAATACAGCGTGCAGGCTGTTTTTTTGCCCCTCAAAGATATATGTACGCCACACAAGGATATGGGACTTGTTCGAAATTTTTGACGAAGACAGCGCAGAATATTATTCTGTGCAAATATTGGTTTGTGCAAAGAATAACATTCGTTGGCGTGGCATAGGGATATGATGATTTTTCGCTGTATCTCGTGAATAAGTACGACGGAAAACAGTTCTTCTCGGGTGCAAATATTGACAGATTATTGTTTGATCCAACTTGAAGACATTAAAAATGTGTGAAGATCACTAGTTATTCTGAATCTCCCAGCCCAAGGAAGACTGATACGGGCACAAGGAATAGTGGTTGGACAGAAAAACGGTTGTCTGAATATTCCAGCCCAGGGAATACTGATCCTGGCACGAGGAATACTAATACGGGACAAGGAATACTAATACGGGACAAGGAATACTAATACGGGACAAGGAATACTAATACGGGACAAGGAATAATGTTTGGACAGAAAAACGATTATTCAATTGAACATCACGCCTGAAGGGATGCTGAAACGAAGGAGAGGAAGACTATTCTTGGTCTGAATATTGACTGAACAAGGAGAGGAAGACTGTTCTCTGTCTGAATATTGACTGAACAAGGAGAGGAAGACTGTTCTCTGTCTGAATATTGACTGAACAAGGAGAGGAAGACTGTTCTCTGTCTGAATATTGATTAAA
>KN880858.1:0-14871 GCA_000934385.1 Cylindrobasidium torrendii FP15055 ss-10
AGACGAACCTTTGAAAATGAGATGCACGAATGAGGACAGACAATGATGTTCGCTGGCAGAACTGGACGACGCGCTGTGTTTGGCGAACGGCATGCTTGGCAACAAACAAACAAGGTCCCGAGTACATACCACGTGAAAGCCACGTTGATTTCGTCCATATATGGTCACAAAAAAATAAGAGATGGTGTCGTGCAAGCAGCCTAGAAACAATTAACGTTCCTACGTCACGGTTTGTTAAAGAGATGGTGTCGTGCAAGCAGCCTAGAAACAATTAACGTTCCTACGTCACGGTTTGTTAAAATGGGACTCTGCCTCTCCTTCCCTTGCTCTCTTGGTCCGCAAAGGCCCTGTCACACGGCATTCCCCCACCCGACCGACAGGCGTGCTCGACGCGGGCCGTCCGCATCAGGCGCTCGTGGGTCAGTCACCGGTCGCATGGCGTTTCCCCACCCAACAGACCGCGTCGACTGGTCCACTGCTCTGGGAGCGGGAGGCCTTGCTCCTCGGAGCTGAGCACAGGCCGCTCTCAACAATGAACGAAATTCCACAATTGACCGCGCGCCGCCCACAGAGCGCGTCTGGCTCCGCGTGACCGTCTGGAACCCTGGCATCAACGATCACGATCGCCCACGGCGTTTCCTCTCTTGCTCGCACCACCGCCATTGCCCGCCTTCGCCGCCTTCAAAGCTTAAGTGCTCAAAACGCCGTGCAGCATCTGCTGCTTCCCGCAAAGGGAAGAGTTTCCTTCAAGCGGATTTAGAACTAGCCAGCCGCCAACGACGCCTCCAACTTCGAAACGACCCAAACCAGCTTTGTTACGACGGCGCGGCATTGAGAATGAGAAAGAGGGGAGCAGCGCGGTTGCTGGCGCGCAGCAGGTGCGTAGTCTTTGCACCATTTTGTGTTTCTCTTGCTGATGTTGGTGACCGCATCCCAGACTTTACCTTCAGCAGGTCTCCGCACGCGCTCCTAGTCCAAACAACATCATACGCACCACACTTTCCTTTCCATATCCTTTTTTCTCATTGCTTCGACATTTACTGCAAATAAGCTCCCTTGAGAGTCGCATAATACATGTGATTATATTTCAAGAAAATTGTACATTTGAGTAAAGTTATAGGACATTATAATCAGATGCGTTCTGGAAGTCAAGCAAGTAAGGGTGGAACCAAGAAGCAAATTCAGCATCCTCTTCTCCAGGCTGCAGGTCTGGAACGTTGACCATCCATTGCTCTATCTCCGGCTTCTGAGTTACTAACAATTTACGCGCACAGGACTTGAACTCGATAACTGCGTGATCAGTCAATGGACGCTGTACTGCAAGTACCTTGAAAATGGTAAGTAAGGGCTGCCTATAGTTGACTGCATCCCGCGCACCTCTATATGCCATGCATCCTCAGGCGGTTTCAGCTCCGACCCAGTGCAAGTCAATAGCAGACGGTCGACGCGGAAAAGCGGGCGCAAATCCTTTGCAACGGCTTCAGGAGAGACAAGACTGTGGGTGGACTCCGGATGACCTGGGAGCGTCAAGTAGTGCTCAAGTCGTGTCCGAAAGGCGTCCGTAAATTCCGAATTATGAGGCCATTCCAAGTGCGAGATAAGCTCATCAACACTGGAAATCTTCTGGCCCGAAGCATTGAAGATCAACGAGGCAACGTCGGCGCCTTGAAACGTCTGAGATTTAAGTCAGTCAAATAAAAATAATGCGTTAATGAGCACGTACTGCAATAAGGTTGAACCCGCTGTCTCCTAGAACGTGATCAAAGCCCTCACGAAGGGCAGCAAGATGCGTCGAGGTGTCAAGAACCAAGGACGATGTCTGATACAGCGCAGACGCAAAGACGTCCCTCGTAAAAGTCCTCCACTCTTCCTCATCGTTGCAGTCGCGCGCCTGGGAAGACTGGAAGAAAGATGAGTGGGCGACGCACTCAAAGAAAAATCAGAACGCACTGTCACATTGTGGAGATGAGTTGCTATGAGCATGTCAAGGATAGACGGTGGATTGCAACAAAAGTGCGCCCTCATGGAGTCCTTGGTAGCCAGTGTGCGTGGCCAATTAGCTAGATCATCAGCAAGGTGCGGCACAAGCATTGAGAGTACGCGAGGATGAGAGGCATAATCTAGGTCTCTAAGCACAAGTACATAGAGGAGGGGATGGATGGGGGTTGCTGTGACGCCAAGCCAGAAAAGATGCAAGGCCATGAGAGAGCCAACAGAGCGCGCAGCCTCAATTCGTGTTTGATTGGAAGACAATGAGAATGTCCACGCGACATGTTTGTCATCCGGGATCGTGCGAAAATATTGGCGATCACTGCTATAGGATGTGCAGGCAGTATGGAGGATATGACGCTCAACGCCCGAGCCAATTCCCGCCCCGCTAAGATTTGTGTGAGTTATATTGAATTCTATGCTCCAGAGAACGACTCACATTGTCCAGAAGCGGTCACCTAGCAATAGGTTCTTGGAGTGGAACGTGCGGACCCCAGGAATGTCACGAACCATCCGGTCAACTCCTCCGCTGGCATGATACACTCGAGTGATTGCCTTCAATACCTCCGCGCCTGACTCCAGTGATTCCGCCTGCAAGCTAAGCCCCACCGTGTGAAGCTGCTCCGAGTTTTGCTCTCGAACAATTTCATAGAACACTGTAGGATCTGAGATGTGCTCTTCGTCTGCTTGAGGAGGAGGCGGTGGAGGACGCGCGAGCGGTAGCGGCAAAGTCACTGCCGGAGTTGGAATACTAGAAGTCGGCTGGTGCAAGGTTGCCGTAGTAGAAGCAGACGAAGCGGGATTGGCAGCTGGCGCAATGGGAGAAGGAGTGCGATTAAAGGCATACCGACGCCGAAGGAATTCGATTGGCGTAAGTGTGGAGGATGTCTCGCCCTCAGTAATTTCTGGCTGCTCCCGGCGTTGGCGTTGTCGAGGTGGAGAACGGAGGTCAATTGGGAGGTCTGACCGATCGCCCTCGTTGCGGTCATGGCGGCGCTGAGTGCTTGAAGGCAGGAGATTGATGGGGTCTTGGAGGAGCGGAGGCGTTGACAGTCTGGGTGTTGGTGTCATCAAAAATAGAGGATCCCCGTCGGTGTGTGGGTCATCAAGGAAGTCGCGAACTTGAAGAGGAGTGTTCTGAATGACAAAAATTAGCTCTAATATCGAAAGGATAATGAGGAACTTCTCACCAAAGAGTTGGGATGTGGATTAGTAAAGAAGTCACTAGCCCCGGCGCTGTCCTGAGGTACAAGTGGAGGGCAGTTCTCATCGCAGAAGGAATCTGTCGAAGAAGCCGCATACATGTTGGGAGGCGCCAGTCGGTTGGCCCGTTCCAGAAACCGAGCAGAGAAGCAAGGATGCACGTCGACAGAGGAATAGCTGCCTCCAGGCTCGAATGTGAGGGCCCCATTGAGGCGGCTAGTTCTTAACGCTGAGAACGTTATCAGAATAAATTATAGAGAATATGAGGGGAATACTCACCAACAAAGACAATCTGCTGTCGGTCTTTGACAAGCTTCAAATTCCGACGGTGGGAGGTGGTAGTGGAAAGCGCATTCAGCGTTAACTGGCCTGGAAATAGTGTGTCTGGCAGAAGTTTGGTCCCATGCGACGGCTGGACTTTTCCTAATCGTAGTGGGACAAATGGAGAGTACTGCGGCATCGTCGAGTCAAACTGGCCAGTAGACGGCGCGATGTGGTGAGCATTGAGGTGCCCGGCAACTGCCTCGTAGAGCTGCGATTCAACGCTGTCCTCGAGGGTGTGAACTTGAAGAGTCACTTGAACGCTGAGTTTGGCGTTGTCGAACAGTGAAATGAGCTGTGGTGCAGCCGCTGGATAGATGCGAAGCTCCATTGCTCTGGACAATGGCATCTCCGTAGGGAGGCTTGGGGTCAAACCAACCTATAAGTTTGTGTGAATCGTGAAAACATGTAAGTTCAAAAAGTCGACGCACTTGATAAGGAATAATCAAGACCACAAAATCCTGAGCAAGCATGCCAGAAGGAAGGGTTCTTGGTCCAGAAGTGGTGACACTGCGTATAGATTGCAGCGATGATCCAGAGGCTGAAGCGTTGTGAGAAGACTGAGTGGGTGTCGAAGCAGAATTTCCGGCAAACATGCGAGCCAGGACGTTGTCGTAGTTGCTACCGCGTCGCCCGTTGCGTCCAAAGGCTGCTTGTTGGCTTGTGATGGTCCCGTCGCGTACGACAGAGATGTTACGAGGATGCGAAGCAACCAATTGACCCTGGGATTGGGTGGTTTCGATGAAGGAAGTGCCAAAAGCTGAGGATGGAATAGCACTCTGGCCGCGATGGCGGGCCGCCTCTGTCCTTCGCAGCTCACTGATGTTCTGTGGAGCACACCAGCTCGTAGCCGGTGGAAGAGAGTTGCTGGGGGTTGCAGAAGAAGGTAGCGGCGCAGACAGAGTAGGTGTCACGTCGGCGTCCAAATTCTCATGCTCCAGCCAAAGGTGACCGCAATGCGGACGTCCACACAGAGTAGTTGGTGTATAGTTGCCGGCCTATTCTCAAATTAATCCACAGATAGCACTTTCTGGATGCTTACACGTACACTGAAAAATCCAGCACAGATAACTACACCGTCAACCAAGTATCCACCTTTGGCAGGAGGGTTCACATGTGGAGGTGCGGTGTCTTCGATGGGATGCTCGCCAGATGTATGGCCACACCAACACCTGAGTGGATCTGACTGAAGGTTTACATTAGTACAGGTGTATCAGAGACTAGAGTCAAATTTATTCACTTGTATATAGCTTTGACAAAGACATCCCGGGACAGTGCACAGTCGTCGAGTTGGCATTGTAAATGCCCACCGCCGTGTTGATGCAGTAACGAGTCGCGACGAAGGAAACTAGTTCAGGAATATGCATAGTACATTTGTGTGCGGCCTTTTATACGTTGAATAATTTTGTAATATTCAGGAGCAAAAGAAAAATTATTACACATGAATTTCTATTGTCATCCGTCTGTTGCTCGGTGCTGTGTAGCTCTTTGCGAAGCTAAGGCTCAGTCACGTAGTACATTTAGCTAGGGCTCGTTGCTAACAAGATTTGCACAAAATGCTACTGCCTCTAGCCAGACTAGCCTCCGTGAGCTCATGTCATGCAGCGAAAGAATCTGGAGGCTATGTAAATGGCTGTCTAACCGAGAAACCTCCTCCACTGTAAATGGACACTCCCCAGAAGTAACCTCGACATGGGAAAAATGTTCCGGTCGATGTGTTAGGAATGCGTTCCATGCATCCTCGGAATCCGCGAGGTTGGTCTCCCGGTGATGCTCTCGAAGACCGCTGTCTTCAATGTCCTCCCAGTCAATGCCATATGCATCGATGTCAGCCGCAGAGGTCAGGTTTGTACGATCATCGTCGTCGACCTGGAGAATCTGGTCCATGCCGCGGATACCATTCTCCATCATACCAAAGACAAACAGCTCGACGGGCGTCTGCGATGCTTGCCGACGGAGGGAGAGAGGATGTCGGTTCCATGACTCGGCCCAGACGATGGCATCGGAGTTGATCATCCCGAGGAACAGGTGGTGAAGGAGCCAGATGTGGTGGGGATGGGTTGCATCGAGTCCGTCATGCTGCTCGAGATACTGGAAAAATATTTTCCATTTAGCCCCAAATCCAAGCGTAATATCCCTCCACAGGCGCTCTATACGAATGTTATGGATACTCCTACAAATGAGGCAGTCAAAACAACGAGTGAAAAGAATGATACAGAGCACGCACTTGCCAAAGATGTAAGAGCCACGATCCTCACCCTTTAGTAGGTTCATGAACTCTGCGACCAATATGTTCTCTGTTCCATGATCCCCACGGACTCGACTTGGGCATCCATGAACCTCGATAGCCTCCAGAAAGAGATCGAGAACAGTGGCGGCGCGATTGTTGTTGCTTGCCCTGATGCCAGTGACAAGCCGTGAATAGCCGTCGATGAACGCGTGGATCACAATCTTGTATTTGATGAGACCTTTAGGTGGAAATTAGTGCTCTTGTGTACGATGGAGAAACTCGACTCATACCGTGTTGCCCATCATGATGCCAGAGTGAGTTGGGACCTGGGACTGTGTATATCCGCCGCGTGATTCGTCGCACACCAAAAGACTGAGTCGGGAGCCCAACCACCCTGGCATAGGATGCCTCCACTCGTGAACGAGGAACATGAAGGCCCATGAATTTGAGCTGGCCTTGAATGAGCCGTCTACCAAATGATGGGAATGACTCGATGATGCTGTGAATGGCCTTGTCGAGTTCATTGTTTGATATGTCAGATACGGGCCCAGTCGAAGATTGATAAACGCGCATGACTAGTCCGTCTGTAGTTTCGAATTCGACATAGACAGGTTCACCAGGCTCTACAAGCCCTTGTTCGAGTGCCCGGCGACGAAGGGTGCGTGTGTGGAGGCGGAGCATGTTTGCCAAGCGCCCAGTTCGGCGCATCTCAATGGCAAGAGAGAGGAGGCCAGGGTCAACGTGTGCTCGTGGTCGTCCGCGTCCTCTTTGAGTCTGAGTGGGACGGGTGTCGCTGCGGTCTGGGAAAGGGAAAGCACAGTCGGCGGGATCGTTGAGCGCATTTCGTGCCGCATCAAGAGAAACAACCATCTCGAGAACACTCTCTGTCATGACTTCGAGCTCATCTGGATCAAACTCGATGTGATGCTACGCCGAACTATGAGCAAGAAATATGGCGACAAAATATGGTACGCACCTGTTGCACTCGTTGGAAAAACAATAGACACTCTCGGGTAACCGACTGCACTTGCTGCACATTCCCAGTCTGTAGTACAGTGGTGACAGCGTGTCCTAGTTCCGCATAGGCAAGCCGGAAGTTGTCCACTAGTTCCCGGAAATGCTGGGGCATGGTGATGGAGGAGAGCAAAAAATTCGATTGGACACGTAATCACATAGCTGCCATTATCGAATCGAATACAATACTTGATAGCCAATGTTCAATGTTCGATGTTCGACATTCGACATCAGCGTTAGCGTTGAACTCAAACATGCCATGGTCAACATGCAATCATGGCATGATCGATCGTCAAACGGCAAAGAGCCGATGTGGCGCTGCAATCTGCTTTCTACCAACTTCAATAGGCCTGCGTCAAGCTGCATTTATTTTGTCCAGAGGGGACCCTCTTATGCTTGGCGCTCTGCATCGAATGATGGCCACAGCGCTTTAAACAATGGGAGAAGGAATGTAAGGGTCCTGAACCCCGCAGCATCCGTCGATTAGCATCCGGCAATCAAACACATCGGTAGTGCATACAAACTCTTCAACCTTGCTTCATCCGTTTGCAAGGAAAATATCTAAGTAGTAAATTTAAATCAACGCGTCGATATACGCGTAGAAATATGCTCTCCATCCAAACTTCCGCTTCCTTCTGCCCGTGGAGACCCTGCTACTTATTGTTCCCGTTTTGGGCATTTGGCTAGGCCCGCGTCCATTTCGGTCCTTTGCAGACTCAGGCCAGGATTGCCGCCTCAGCTTCAGAACCTATTCTCTGAGCGCATGAATACTAGGCTACACTGTCACCTAGTGTAGTGAGTACTTTCACAGAATATTGAAGAGGTTTCCTGCCACAGAACTGAGAACAGCATAAGTTGTCGACTCCGCGTAAATCCGTGTCTTGACATCTGAATTAACGAGATGACGCAAGGATTCGACGACGTCAGACTCTTATCCTCATACCATCATGTCGACTTTCACCGTTAACGTTTGTAACCCCGCAGAGGCACTCTGTATCACATCTAAACTTTAACAGGTTAAAAACATTGCGCCGGAGACCACTGAGGCTCATTTAAACGACTTCTTCACGTTCGTGTCTTGCCTTTCACCGGATAGTTGAGGTGCTGAATCTGCATGCCTCGCACAGATTTTGTGGAACGTGAGTCGTTCAGTCGTTGCACGCCTAGCCGGATCTCAATACTAACCTCACTCAGCATCACATCCATCGAGTATAAGCAAGATGCGCATGCTGCAACCATCCACTTCGAGAAACCATCCGCAGCAAAGACGGCTCTCATGGTGCGTTATTTCCACTCCTCTGGCGCATTGTACTCATCGATTGTGCGCGCAGCTGAATGGTGGTTCCCTCGACGGCGCCACTCTGGATGTGACTTCGGACATTGCCCATGCGGACGAGCCCGAGGGTGAACACAAGGAGGGAGCCCCCCTAGAACAGTCTGATAAGCCTCGCGCTGCCAGTAGGCCATTCTTCGGCGCGCGCACTCCACCCTCCTTACATTCATGTCTCCCTCAGTTGCCGCAGAATATTTGGCGAAGGGTTACCAACTCTCAGACCAGATTCTTCACCGCGCCATCGATCTTGACAGTACGTATCGCCCCCAATTCATCCTCCTCGCAGCCTAACTTGCAACCCTCAGACCAGCAGGGAATCTCCAAACGGTTCTTGGCTTACTTCCACAGCATTGACGCAACCATCGGCGCGAAGGCCCTTGGTCCGGACCAGAAACTGTCTACAAAGGTGCAGGAGACCGTTACAAGCACGGCGACCAGAGCCAAGACTATCGATGAACAGAAAGGCTACACCAAGACTGCCAGCGAGGTTGGTGTTTTCCCCCAAAAACAGGTGTGCGTGCTCTGATGCCTGTGATATTAGTACTACTTCAAGGCCCTGTCGTCTCCGTTGGGGCAGAAGGTGAAGTCCTTCTACACCGACACCTCCAAGCAGCTTTTCGATATCCATGAGGAGGCAAAGCGATTGTCTGAGGCGAAGAAGGCGGAGGCCGCGCCCGCGGAGGCCACTCCTGCACCTGCGCCTGCGGCAGGTGCTTCGGCGACAACTGCCTGAACCTAACCTTGTATAATCATTACGACCGGCGCGGAACTTGGAATCTCTTTGTATAACTACTAGTTGCTGAATAGCTTGTGAATATCTTATGAACATTGATTGAACCGCCCACCCTCGCATGATAAGCCAGAATCTTTAAATTTCCAGGGAGTCGATTCATAAGTAGAGCAGCAATACAAAGCATCTTTTGAATTAGAGCATCTGTAGAGCACTGCAGAGCAAAACTTGGGCATGATGCTTGATGTTGTGGGCGATGAACATAAATACTGGTAACGTGAATTGGTGAAATCGAAGCAATCAAACCACTGTTGTGAGTCGAACAGCAAGTCTGATTGGCATTCGGCCGATGTCCAATGTAGATGAAGTCCGAATGCCGATACTCTTCAGCGTTATAAATTCGACTTCTGCCAAAACAGTACCCTGCACAATATGTCCTCCTCAGAGACTGTCGACGCTAGTGGCTGGTCTGCCAAGGTATACAACGACAACGCCTCGTTCGTGTACTCAGCTAAGTTTACGTCCGCCGTCGTGGGCTTACTCGCACCGAAGCCCGGAGAGAAGATTATCGACTTTGGATGTGGAAGCGGCGAAGTGACGCGCGAGATCGAGGCCGTGGTGAAGCAGGCGGATGGCGGATTTGTCTTTGGTGTGGATGCTAGTGAAAGCATGGTCGGTCTACTTTGTCGATCCTCATCACGGAGTTGGGACCTAAGATGGAGCCTAGATTAGTCGAGCGAAGGAGTGCGGCCTCCAGCGAGCGTTTGTTGCGGACATTCAAGAGCCGCTGCAGATCGCTGAGATTGGCGAGACCAAGTTCGATGCGGTGTTCACGAATGCGACATTGCATTGGTGCAAGCATAACCCTGCGGGGGTATTGGACAACGCAAGGAATCTGCTCAAGCCAGGAGGGAGGCTGGTGGGCGAAATGGGTGGGTTTATGAACTGTGTTGGTATGTGTGTTTCGGTATTCCTTGATGCGTGGGCTGATAGTCAAAGGGATACGGAGTGTCTTGCACAAAGTATTGAAGCAGAGAGGACATGATGCTGAAGGTCTTGACCCGTGGTTCTTCCCGTCTGTCGAAGACTACACCAAGGTGCGTTATTCCAGGAAGAAGTTGGTCGAGGAAGGCTCACAGAACTTTAGTTGTTGGAAGCCGCATCGTTCGAGCCTATCGAGGTTGTTCTAGTTCCACGTTTTACACCACTCCCCACCGGATTAATAGGGTGGCTGAGAACGTTTGTGCGTTCGTCGTTCTTGCGCGCACTGAGCGATGAGGAGGCAGAGTCGATCATGCAGGAGGTAGCAGATATTATGTCGGTGGATTGCAGGGATAGCCAGGGAAACAAGGCGATGATGTACATGAGGTTGAGGTTCAGCGCCCTCAAAAAGTCGTAGGCTGCCAGTAATGATTATAGCGACAATTCAGAGCTCAACGAGACCTTGGCGGTGAGAAAGCAACGTTCAGCTCGATCAATTCTCGTCCATTCCCAATATTGCTTGATCCCATCAAAGTATGGCTGACCTCTCGCTCTCACAACTGTATCACCGCGCTCTGGGAGATGCAGCCAAAGCATATGATCTCCCTGTTATTGAGGATTCCACACAGGTGGATTCATGATTACTCGCGTGTATTCAGTGATTAATGCGCCGCAGGAAGTTGTGCAAGCATGCTTGACTGATTTGAAGACCGTACAACAGCGTGTCAGCGCTTTAGCTCTGTTCAGCAGCAATGAGACTCTCGAAGACATGACACCGACGTACTTGATCTACCTGACTGTGCCATATGTCATCGCCGAAGTTCAGGGAAGGGTCCGCACGGTCGAAAGAGACGAAAGACTGGCATCACTGATTGAGACCGAGGCGCGTCGTATTGCTGTTGGATTCTGGCCTTTTGAGTTGACTTTTGGTTTCAGAATCTCTATCAGCACTATGTCGCTTCTCTGGAGCAATACGGTATCGTCTCTGAGGACGTCAAGCTGTTCAGCGAATTGCCTGTCAATCCAGCAAGTCGACGCGAGCTCAAGATCAAGCAGTACAAGCACGAGAAGGAATTGCGCGAACGTATCAAAACTGTGCGGAAGCGCAGACAACAACGGATCGCAGAAACGGAAAACGACTTTTCTCTCATCCAAGCACTCTTGCCTTCAGCGTCTACTGACCAAGATGAAGAAGATGAAGATGCTGTACGGGAATCTAACCTTCTCTTGTTACGGTTGCTCTATGGTCTTGCACAAGCACAGTTGAAGAACATTGCTGATGAGCTCGTCCTTCTTCGAACTGCGCCTCCACCCATGCCATATTTCCCCCCATCCGACAACGAGAATCAACACTGGCGATTGGATGGCCCCGTGCAGCAGCAAGGGCCACTTCTGAGTCCTAGTGGACAGGTATGCTAGATCACAGTTGTGAATATCATGTTTTAACTGTTCTCTAGCCCCTTCGGCCATTCACCATCCTCCCATCCGGGGCCACTGACCGTGCACGACTGCAGTCACAGGTGTTCGGACCAGGACACAATCTGCCCAGTATGAGCATCGACGAATACTTGGAAATAGAACGTCAGCGAGGAAAGTTCATATCCGGCGGAGGGTCAGTGGCTTTGCTGGCTCTAGAACACAAACTTACATCCAGTAGGCCTGCCAGCGAGGCAGAACCAACGTCCTCTGAGCAGCTAGCACTTGACGCAGAAATGGATGGGACTAGAGAGGGCGACGAGAAGGAGGAACAGAAAAGGCAAAAGGACGAACGATGGGCACAGTATACGGACTCTCATGCTAAAGGAGAAGGGAACACCATGAATCGAGGTTAGCAAATCCAGGAGAAGGAGAGATAAATAACCATTTTGTATACTACAGCACGGGGGCTGGGATAAATGAATTCATAAGTATATATGTTGTCCTTGTTCCAAATAAGTTGAAATCGGCACTGTTATGTAACGGCTTGACGGATCAAGATGATGTAGACTCCGGCACGACCTGATTGCACCTTACAAGTTACCACCATGGCGTCTCCTCCCACTAAGCAAATGATTTTGCAGCTGTACCATGCCACATTGAAGACGTCGAAAACATTCAGCTCATACAACTTCCGCAACTACTTCGTGGATCGAACAAAGGATGTTTTCCGGGACATTCAGGTATGTGAGATTCAATAATGACTCCTGCCGCCAACTTATCCAAGATTACAGAAAGAGAATGACCCAGCTCGTCTCACGACTATGTACGGGGATGCGGTGAAGGAGCTGACCGTCCTCCGACGAAGCGCGATTCTTAACCAAATCTATGGTGGATGGAAGTTGGCCGTGGAGGAGACGCCCAAGAAGCCGGAGGATATCTTGCAGCGCGGAGACACATAAATGCGAAGAAACTTGGTACATTGCACCCTATCATCCAACATTACTTGCGTGGCCATCCAAGATAGTGGTACCAGCTCGACGCTGCTGGTGCTGTCGGTGTTTCCACCTGTGCTTGCGCCTTCTTTCCCTTCCATGATGAATAAAGACCCTTCTCTTGCTCGTACGCAAGTTCTGCCTGTTTCAACCGCTCTTCGAAGTCAGCCCGCTCCAGCCTCTTCTTCACATCCTCATAGTCCTCGCGTATTTTGTCAAGTTCAGCATTGTAAGCGATCGTGTCCTGCTGTACGCGGTACATGCCCACCACGACGGCAATGACAGTTAAGCCCTGGACGGCAACGCGCCCTCGCATCCAGAGCTGTGTTTGGCGGGAATCACCGCGCTGGGAGCTTCGCACCATCATGCTGAAAACACCGACCGTGGCTAGTGCACCTGAGAGACCAGTTCAGAAACAAGCTGGCATGCATTGCAGACGACGCACCTATGGGCACCAACGGCTCCTGGATCATACGCTGCTTGAATCGGTCCAACCCGCTTTCATTTGGATCAAACCGCAAGGCTCTAGGGAATCGCTTGGCCAACACATCGAGCTGCGCCTTCACTGCCGCGTCTTTTTCTTGGAGGGAGAGAGTTACGGCCGAAGGTGACCCGTTCTCCGTTTCGGCCATGTCGCAAAGCTGAAGTCGTGAATGTCCAAAGACAAGTTCGGCTGATACGGTCCGGACGGAAAGATGCATACAACCATCATCCTCAAGGTTATTGCCCTCTAAATTACTTCGTCCGGACGGTTTCTTCTTGCCTTCTCCCTGGCTCTCTCGATGGCGCGCGCAAATGGACACGTTCCAAAGGAGTTGACGCCTATACAGGCTGCCAGTGTCCTCTTTGACTATACCACTGTGCGTGTTCTGCTTGCCCAGGATCGACGTCCTGACGCGTCCCAGATATTTACTTTGGTATTCGGCGGATGTTGCTCGTGCGTATCTATTGAGCGATGCTCTCTCCCCGCTCATCGGCTTCGCTTCTAGTAACGTTTGGTTATATGAGAACCTCTTGATCTTGAATCCCCGCATTGGTATAACCCACATCAAGTTCTCAAATTGCACAGGCATATATCTCCCCTAGGTTCGGCGCTGACATTCACACAAATGGTCTTCATAACCTCCATCTCCCTCCCCGCATTCCTTGTTTGGCCCAAGAAGGCGTTCCTGCCACAGCTTCGGCCGCGTCAAGTTCCCCTCGCAAAATGGGCGTTGCAAGTCATCGTACTGTCCTCAGGTTCTCTACTCAATAACTGGGCGTATTCCTATAATGTCCCACTCTCCGTTCTTATGGTCTTCCGCTCAGCTGGTCCGTACTCATAACATGACTTGGCACTTCTCATTTTGACACAGCCGGGCAGGGCTTCCCGTCTCAATGCTGTTTGGATGGCTCTTCATGAAAAGGAAATACACACTTCTACAGATTGTACGTCGTTTACTACATCGAAAATAATGCGACTCATCACTCGTAGACTGCCGTCTTGATGGTGACTTTAGGAGTGACCATCGCCACCTTGTCTAACAAGAAGGCATCCGCGACTCCAACGGATGCGTTCCAATACGCGATGGGTGTTTGCATGCTAGTGGTATCCTTGCTATGTACTGCATCTCTCGGGATGATGCAGGAGCGCACGTACAAACGATATGGACCTTGCTGGAAAGAGGGTGTCTTCTATACCGTAAGTCCTAGCCTCATTATCGCTAGAAAACTTCGTCTGACCTTGTTTTCAGCACTTCATCTCGCTCCCAATCTTCCTCTTCCTCGGCAACGATGTGAAGCAGGGTCTGGAAAGCTTGTCGGCAAACAGTACAGTATCTCCTACAGTCGCTTGGTCTATGCTTTGCGGAAATCTCATCACCCAACTTGTATGCGTCTCTGGTGTGAACAAGCTAACATCAGTACGTATCTGTCCTCTACGCCGTCGCTTCACGCTCCTGATGTTATCCCCTAGAGCGTATCATCAGTCTCGACAAACGTCGTGCTAACAACTCGCAAAGCTGTCAGCCTTTGCTTCAGCGTTTGGTACTTCAAAAATGGTTGGAACGCGCAGTTTGGGCTTGGAGCTGCGATGGTGTTCACAGGTAGCATCTTGTATAGCGCGGGGAGTTGGGGCGAGGACGCAAAAACTGAAAAGCCCAAGGTCGAGTGATTGTTTCGTAAATAAAACTGGACCTGTATGGAGGAATATCGATGTGAAATTCGGTGGAATATTCCTTGTTAGCGTTCAAGGACAAAAAGCGACATGTGTCGATAGGTCATTTACTTCGTTACTTTGACGAAGGGGAAGAACTTCAAGCTTAGCTTGTTCAATGTTTTCCGAATAGGTAGGTGTAGCGAATACGGTACTCTCGTGCCGGTTATCCGTACACTTACTTTCTATCTCACGCGTGCGACTGACAGTTCGGGTACCTATCTCCTATTCACCTTCGTATATAAGATGTAGTTACCTGTTTCTTCGAATCCCAGATTCATTCTAACCGTTCTCACCTCGTATCGAACTCGTGTGACGACAGCATCGACTGCTTTCGCCACATATTTTTGAACGTAAGAACTAAAAACTTTTATTAACTAACTATCCGTAGCTTCTGCTCAGGACGCGCCTGGTCTGATCAACCGAGCTCGGCCGACGTTAGCTACAACAACCTCGACATAATTT
>KN880859.1:0-14786 GCA_000934385.1 Cylindrobasidium torrendii FP15055 ss-10
CAAACGAGATGTGATCAGCCCGCGTTTGTAGCCAAACAAACGCTTGAAACTGACTTCGAAGCTACACAACTTGCCTGACGCTCACGCTCTTTGCTCACGGCTTCAAGCTTCAGCTTCATTCCCCGGCAGAATGGCGTCCATGGACTCCAGAAATCTTTGGGTCAGACCTAGGCCTTGTGGGGTACAACGCAGTTTGACGATTCCGAAAAGAGCTACCCGACGCGTAGCTGGATGCGATACCCTACGCATACAGCTTGTACCGACACCTCAAATGACCGCTGTTGCAAATTTAGCATGTAGGTAAGTAATACATCCCACAAAGTGCATTTTACCCACATGCATTTTTGCGACCGGTCGCTAACGGCTTTTCCTTGCACAGGATGGCGCCGTGGACAGATTCCGCCTTGCCAGGTTTGTCTATCTCGCCTCAGCAGCGATAGCCCCCCTACGTGTGGCGAGACAAATGTCGGTTATATGGAAGAAGCAATCTACGCGTTATCCGTACTCAGGCAAGGAGGACTTCCTTGATTGTGGACAAGCGGCGTTGCTTCTCAGAACGTAACCTCTAGCATCGCGCCTTGCAAGTGATAACAAAGCCGGACGCGTACACCGCCATTCGCGCATCTGTTCCGCATAGAGCGTCTCACAAATTACGGAGGAGACCATGATACTCACAGTGAATATCATAACATGGCGGGCACGTCAACCCTTAGACTTTGATTTGCAGAAGAATGCACAGGTATGTTCTAATCTATCTCTCCCGCATGCATTACTATGCTCAGAATTAGCATGCAAGACACATTGTCGATGGATCCTATGTCGGCAGCACCCGACCCACCCATCTTCCCAGTTCTTTCGGTACATACTGTCTATATATGTATGGTCGACACTGTCACGCATCACGGAGGGCCGGTGTCGTGTAGAAAGTCACGGTGTCACGGTGATATTTCCATCGTCAGTGTCGAAGCGTTCAGCGTGACACCTAAAACTGCCCCAAAATTGCAAAAAATATCACGAAAAATTTCTGCAACGTCCCCGCTGCTATTTCCGTAAGTCCAAGCTAACAAAAATTCTGGATGAGATTGCTGAATATTTGCACTGTTTGGGCTGCCGGATTGTGGCGCAGTGTCGTTTCGTCGACACTGTCACGCGTTCGATAAGCCCAGTGTCGACCGGCTTCAGCGCCACGTGGTGTCACGGTCGGCCCCCTGGTGTCGACCATACATATATAGACAGTACGCTCAGTTCACCGCGTGAAAGAGCACTGACATTCTATCAGCCATTGAACTGCAAGAACGCACAACTTACTAGCGACGCGCCTGAGCAGATACATCCCACTGGCTGCATTACCATCTCCGGCTGCGGCGCATCGAGCAGAGCCGCGAGTAGGGTCTCTGACACAAAGGCGTGAAATAGGCTGAAGACACGTCGGTCACAGGATCATGCACAGGCGCGGTTATGTCGAGACGCCTGAGGCGCGGAGTTCTTGAGCGGACTGGTTGGAGGCGTGTGAAGGTGTGTTACAGCGTGTCGTTCCTTCAGGTTCATTAACATATTCAGGACTGGGGCTGCTACATGTCTTCTGGACATCGTCTGGGTGGCTGCTTGTGGGAACGTTGATGAGCTGCCGCCGATAACAAAGTACCACGCTTCAATTCGTTGCGTAGACCGAACTCAAAATTACATAAATATAATAGCAACCCGTTGAGGCAAACATGTACATTTCTTTCTCGCAGTTCGAGAAAGCCGTGCATGCAGAATTTACAAAGTACTGATTGGTATGCGCTACTAGGGAATTGACGCGTAGCGTTTGACTTCCGCTGTGTTACTAAATATTCTTTATCATCCAAGGGAGCTCTATCTTGACAACTGCAGGGCGTCACGGATGCGCCATGAATCATGGCGTGTCCCTCATTATTTTGTATTTATGCATACTGTCAGAACTGCTCCTATTTGGGGTAGAGAAGTTAACACAACAGTGACCGTGGGTTCGCCCCTCTCCCTCTGCGTATGGCGTAACGTGTACGGTTACCGCTAGCAGTAAGTAGAACAGCTTCTATTGTGTACAAGTCATGATCGATGATCCTGCATGCCGCATCAGGTAAAGGACCATGGCTCGGAACCGCGGTCGCAGGTTCAAACCTCGGCGTTCGCATATGGCCACACTTATTTTTTGTCCCTTTGTCTTGTGGGGCTTGTTTGAGCAGTACGTTTGCGGCACCGCCAAGAACATGTACGTACTACGGTGCTTGTCAATGTCCAACGCCGCCCTTTTTCCAGGTCATTGCGCCGCGGGGCGCGCGTCTTGGGAAATCCGACGACCTCTCCATCGCTCCCCACTTCCTCCTCTTCCTCGAAGTTCTCTGGTCGCCGCCGGTGCTTGTGGTTCTGCGATTGCAGCGAGCATTTCAGGATGAAGGTGAAATTGCGCAGGCGGACGCTGAAGTTTATGAAGACGCGTGGAAGACGCTCCAAGACAGAAGACAAAGACGACTGGCCATCTGGGTGAACGTGTTTAGGATATCCCTAGGCGAGCCTTTCAATCATTGCAACGTCGTAGTACATAGTGGTGTGTGAATATTGTTGATTAGCGCCCGGTGGCCTCGCACGTAGCGCGACAAGTCATGACCATGCTATAATCCCATCCTCAGCTGCGGTCCACGGCGTCATCAAGCTCGGACACTGAATCTGGCGTATTCCGTGTCTTCTCTAGAATGAAATTGGGGTCGACGCACGGCGGGGTACTCTTTTGTAAAACCAGGCCAACGAGTGGTTCGAGCAAGAGTTTTGCAAATGAGCGGAATTGTATTATAGATAGTAATATACGCCCGTTCTAACAGACACATACGTCTAGCTTCAGAAACGACATGCTGTGAACGGGTAAGCAACATGCAGCTGCTCTTCCGCGCCCAAGCATAGGTCAGTCAAATAGAGGCGTCGGGGATCGCGAATGCAATACCCAATTGAGAGAATTAGGGCCTGAAGTTGCCGATGTCCCCCCAGAGGTGAAGAAGCGCGACCCGCGAGGTGGACTCTCGAGACAAGAATGTTCTGGGATGGGACAAGCCAGTTAGCGAGGGTTTTCAGGACCAGCCACCAGTGATCACAACGCACCTGCTCTGTGTCTGAGTATGCCGTCCCCGATGGTTCTCCCCTGCGATTCTCCGCCGGTGTAATTGACCAGCAACTATCTCGGCAGACTTGAAGAGCACAGGGGCACCATAGCATGTGAGCTTCCACGACGTGATCTGCGGCCCCAACAACAGGCATGCTCCTTGTGAGAGTGGAAGTGTGGGAGGATGCGGCATCCGTAATGGTCGACCATGCGAAGAGTTCGCGTACGCTGGACACCGGAGACATTGACCGCAGCGATGGCTACCCAGATGCGAAAAATAGCAAAGACATGCGCGTGGTCAAAGCTAGATGAGAATTTGTGTCTATGCCGAGTAGACTGTAAGCGTGTAAGCAAGATTTTGGAATGGGGCTGGGTGAATGAACGCACTCTGGTACCAACAATCTACGTTTTGTGGCCTTGCTAAAAGCCGGAGAATACAAGGACGATTGAAATTGTGTACAGAAGGGGTTTAGACTGGGTGAGGGAGGATGACACACCTGGAGCAACTACTAAGAGCTCAGGTCTTCGCAGTTGAGTTTCTTCGGGTAGGTTCCAGACGAGGATGAAAAGCTGTCCGTCTCGAAGCCTATGCACGCGCAGGCGGGGATAAAGTGTAGTTGGGAACGACTTGAATCAGTACTGGAAGGAACTCTGAGCAGAAGATACAAGAAATTGGTCAGTTGTCAAAGTGCGAGCAAGATAGAGAGCCGCACTTGGGTCGTGTTCGCCCTGCCTCGCATCCTAGAGAAGGAAGAAGTTCTGATGGTGCCTATATGCTGAGTTTGCAAAGCGCCCGCCGCCGTCGGGACGATTTCGAAGAGAGCATGGCGGCGAGAGTCGAGAATCGAAATGCAGCACCCGCCGATCTAACTGATGTGATGGTGGCTGTGTCCTCTGAGATCTTCGTCCGGTCTCCACAGGGTCTCTTCCCATCACCGTCCAACAGTAGACTGTAGCGCCTTTCTCTTTCTCTGTGACCACGAATCTGGATGTACAGAAATAACATGGCGCGCGAATCCATTACCAGCACCGGGCAAGAGCAGGGCCAACGCAGGGCCAACGCTGAGCGACTTCGCGGTTTGGGAGAGACAGTGACGCCTTTCCCAATCTTTTCACACAGTGTGCGTCGCTCCTCTTTATTGTTATTTCTCTGCCTAATACCCTTGCGTCCATAAAGTATTCCACTCTTAGCCTACACATCGCAAATTCAACCTCTTTGACATACGCCCATCCCGCACGTTTGATTTTCGCGCCCTTGGTCCTGCTAGTTTCTTGAAATCACTGTGTCGAACATCCACAGTCCTCTTATCCTGGCTCATATCTGCAGCAGCACAGCTCCTACGCATCCCACGAGCAACGTTCTTATTGACTTCTTCTAGCCATCAGGATGCCCGGGAGCCGTACTCGTAAATACATCAATGGTTTCATCAAGATAACAAGTTCTCTCTCCCATACACACCAGCGAGCATTTGTGTTCTGCTTCTTATGCTCCTTTTGCGCAAATGCAAGTACTGGATACGCCTGGCATTACAACTGCAACAACCGCGCCGAACTGAACAATGCGTTGACCTGGAGCTTCTCCCTCATCCCAGTGCCGTTGTGGACTGCTCCGGCCGGTCCAATTTCTGCAGGATGATTCGCGCGTCCAACTAACCTTTGACGTCCTGCAGCTATGGGTCTCCAGTTAGGTGTTTTTGCCGAGGCAAGCGTATTGTTCAGTGGCCATGCAACTTATCTACCTGCTAGATGATGTCGACGCGGAACGGCAGCACGATGCGCTTAAGATGTTGTCTATGTTCATGCATGTGAACGACCCAACCTGTGAGAAGCGACTGCATGCCAAATCGGGACGGATATCCAGCATACGCTATACATGAGGTCACATCTCGATGTTAATGAGGGTCTCCTCGTCCTTGTCACCCTCAATATTCATTGTGCCAAGTTTGGCTTCATCAACACGCCAGCTGCGTGCACTTCGCGCTACATCCTGCTCCTGGAGAACAAGAACGGCACCGAGATACCGGCAACAAATTACAGGTGCGTGTTGCCCTTTCTCTTTCAACCTAACAATCTCGCAATCCCACCTCCCGACTCGACCAACGCAAAACGCTGGCATCTCCCTAGCGCTTCGCAATGGTGTGGAGCAACCGCATAAGGATCGGTCACCTCTATGTTTCCTGCGCTGACGCCGGATGGCTCTGCTTCTTGCATCTACCCTATCTGTTCGCTTAACCAAACCCGCTTGAATGAAAACAATTGCATCTTACTCTTTCCCAGCAGTGTGCTGGCTTCATCCATGAGACTTCACATACTCTACACACGCGATAACATAACTATTCCCCCAATGATCCAACTCAACCCTCACGAGTCATGACCTGCAAGCTCTTGGCCACTCTACCTTGCAGCCGCGACACAACATCTTACTCGACCCTTGGACCCCCGATGTGCGTTTTCAAGATCGTCTACATACCTCGAATGCGGTAGCCTCTTTGCCACAGGACGCGCCATGGCTTGCACATCATCCTCGTTGACTACAACGATCTCATTGCCTTCAATGACTTCCTCAACTACTTGAAATCCAGCGCCGCGTACGCGACGTCAGTTTGAGCAAGGGAATCCTCTTGCTGCTTTCCGCACCCAGGCTGGTGGACGTTCTGATACCTCAGCGCTGCAAATGTAACGACTGCTTCGACCTCGGCGTTCATGTTGCCTCATGTGGTCTTGAACCTCCCATGTAGGACGCGTATTTGTCAAAAGCTTCAGAAGTAGTGCAAGAGCGCGTTCAAGAGACGGAGGCACTAGACAATAGCAAAAGCGGCATATAAAATTTTCGACAGGCGGTTGCCTTGGATTGACTCCAAATGCTGCTCTATTCCGTTGACTACTTACGCATCCGTAAGGGAGGAGGGACGCAAGAGCCAACACAGCGAAGTGGAATCACATATGGCAGGAGTCTAAGAGACGCATGAAAATCAAGGCAAAAGATGCGGCTGAAGTAGCGGGCGGTAACGTCCAAGGAAATCACCGCGTCAATGTCAACGACGGGCGCTGGAGTACTTACTCAACTTCGCACGGGGCACTGTGTTCTGAACGCACATATATACAACATCCGTGCGCAATCAACACCAACACCAGAGAGCCCAACGTGCGGGTATTGTTCCATTACCTGATTCTGACCTACCCAACGCACCAATTCGACAGGCTGACGATGTTCGAGAGCATGAAGAACTGGAAGATGGAACCGATGATGAAAAACTTGTTGACCACGGAGAAGGGAGCCAAGACGGTGCTCAGATATGTGCATGGAACGGAGAGCCGCCGAAGAGAGGTTGAACAGTCTTGCTGGAGCTTGGGGCGCTATTCTGGCGCAGGCAAAAGTCAATGCTTCGTATACGTATCGCGGATCGAATTCCCAGAAGTGGGCAGTACCAACGCTTATCGGCCAATGGATTGACGCTCGTCATAAACCTGACGCCACTACGCGGTCTCTGGAAGCAGCCCGGCACGAAGGCGACTGCGCCCTGTCGCTCGGGGAAGACTTGCTTTTGGCGGTTGGTTGTTTTGCTGACCACCAAACTCAGAACTCACAACCGCGTCTAGAATAACGCGCTCCGTTCAGTAGTTGATGCTGTAGATTTTGCGTCCGTGCGTCTTCGAATCGTCCAGCTAGAACGCGAAGTATATCCCCAGAAAGCAATGCGTACTTCGATTGCTGACATTTGCGTCTTTAGAACGCCAGCCTCAAGAAAACGTCCAATGTTATGGTCCTACTCTGGCTTGTCTTCGCCGCTTGCCTGGTTAAGTGGATGGCATAGGAAGGCCTTTGTAAATTGGAGAGTATGTACAACCGTACGCTGTACAAAATGTTGGACAGGCGGGGTTGCCGAGGCTCTTAATACAATCGAGGCGCTACACCTCAGTTTGCTCTCCCATTTGACCGAAATGCGCCGCTGACGCTGGCGGATGGAAATGAGAGCGCCGTTGTACACGCGCTTCAACGTAGCGCAGGATATCTTGTCTTCAGGGCGCGTCACTGGGGAAAGAAACGCCAGCACACGAATATGGGCGCGCATCATAAGCACTCACAATGACCGGGGATTGCTCCATTCCAATTACTGAGCTTTGAAAATTGCTGAACGCGCTGGTCGACCATGACGTTGTCCATGCGCATAAGCCATCATCGGCCGGGCTCCTGAAGAACTTTTAGCGTAGTGGACGAGCGTTTGCGTTGGCAAGTAGGACGATAGTTCTGCATACATTCCACGGAGGAGGTTGATTGACGTTTCATTTGAACGCTATATGCAGCGTACTAACTTCTGCTGGAGTCAGAAGGGATGCTGCAGCGGAGCATTGCTCTAGAGACTCAACGTGGGGGTTTGACCGCTTCTTGGCAATCCAAACCGCTTGGAACAAGTGCTCTATGCGCTGCGTCAATGGCATCCTGGGAGAGAGGACAGTGAACGCACTTTTACATAGTCGTTGGCAAACGAATGGTTCATAGATTGCACATCTGGCTATGTCCAGCCCATTGAAGACGGCGTGGACAATAAGGTAGCCGATTGCTTATCCCGTTGACTCCCCGGATGAAGTCCGTGGAGTTGAGGACTATGTGTAGGTGGACGCAGGACCGGACCCCTCAGGCGGGGAAACACCTACGGATCGTGACGCAAATGGAGGACACAGGCGGTAGAAGTGCGCGCTATGAGGGCTGAGAATGCACAACGCAGTAAGCGCTTGCAGGAGCATGCTGGGACTCAGCAGTAGGAAGCCAGAGGCCAAAGTCAGTATAGATTGGTACATCATTTTGGAGCCTTATAAGTATCGGAGAGAAATGAAATATATGTAATGGGCATAGGCCACTGGGACGGAAAGCGAGGTACTAAGAGGGAAAGGAGATGGATTTTCAATGCCCATGAGGCAGGGCTGAGGGGATAGCGACGGAAGGGGTGAACGGACGGAGAGAAGCTGCAATCAAGAAAGGCCGTGCAAGGTAAGTCTTGTGATACAGTCCGTAATCCTACATTGCGTCTAGCGGCATGTAACCTCCCTCAACGAGGTCTGATCTCCAACGCTCAAAGGGGTAACTCCCCGAGCATACCATGCAGCTATCTTGGCCATGAATCCACTTCCTTGTGGTTGGCCAAGCTGGACCTTGTATGGTGCAGTCCGGCCTGATGAAGTTGAACGATGCTCCCTGCTGCCTCCAAACCTCCTCCCGTTGGCTAATCTGCTCCTCAACCTCAAGACGGGCGAATTGCCGGTCTTCCTGGTCTTCATCCTCGTCCTCGCCGTCTTCATCCTCGCTGTCTTCTGGACCAAAAGGCAGGGCAAGACGGCACAAGCAGACATTGGAGACGACCGATTTCAGTCCCTTGTGCGAGATGGTGGCCTTCCAAAGGGACTGAACCCGATCCAAATCACGACCTTTTGGGTGTAGTTCGAAGTGAACGCTGGCTAAGGAATTAGGAACCCCGAGTTGAACGATGTCGCAAAGGGCGGACAAGTCCTCCGACCCAGCGACTAAGCAAAGAGAAGCAAGCTTGTTCATGGTGCGAAGATCGAAGTTCGTCTAGTTCACTGGGCGCTCCTGGCGGTGTAGGAAGCGGTCGCAGCTGGTGGTCACCACGGAAAGATGACGGATGGATGGCTGTATGAACGAGGCGGGGTGTTGTTGCTGAGGGGAAAAAGCGAGGTCTGTGTCGATATCTACGAGGGTGAGGCACTCCACTCCGGACAGAAGGCGGGTTACGAAGACAGTGAGTTGTGCATTGCTATTCTTGTTGTTGAACTGGGCAAACGGCTCCACCCACAGAGAATCAGCTTGAACAGAACGGACTAGGCAATGATGAGCATCAGATGGGCTGGCTCACTGCCCTGCTTACCCTGAAATTGTGAGTCCCGGATGCGGCCTTCCCACTGGACTTTGTGGAAGTGTAGCTGCTTCCATCTCTTGGAGGTCATGGCAAGCAGGATGCGGGTGGGAACCATAGATTGGATGAAGCTGATGCGAGTAAAGCTGAGGATGAACGCAGGATCTATGAGCGTAAGATTGTGCTCCCTGCACCTCAGCAGAGTAAGCCCTTCCAGCTTGTCTAGAGGAAGGACCTCCTCTAGGATGACAACTGCCCTACAAATGTCGTCCGCATCAACCCCTCGGATGTCCACGAAGGATACGTCGCGCGTTAGAACGAGCAGTTCGGGGTGTTTGCGAAAGGTCCGAGCGGTCTCGACCGTATCGTCGGACTTGATGAAAAGGCGTCTGAATAGAACGGGCCCTGCGATGCTTCTCCAATTTCGACATACAAGCGAAGCATTCCTTGCATCCTGAAGTTGTGTGCGGAGGATTTCGCCGATGATATCAAAGTTCAGACTTTTCATGGCAAACGGCGAGACAAGCAACGACGGGGCGGACGACGTGGTACGAACCCAAGAGTATATGACGCAGGAAGAACGTCAAGCCGCCACCGCAAGGGGAAGCCGGCAATTGCCTTTTGCCCTTTTTGGTAGAAGGTGTGTCATTCAAACATAAACTCAAAACAAAACGGTACAAAGTAGAGCTGTGATACTGAGCCCATGCATAGTATTGGGCAACGTTTACTCAATATTGCGGGACTCACATCTTGTTGCTGCGATTTTAATAAGTGATGTTTACACGATCGCAGTTCGCGACCCCTTTCTCAGCGACGTCGACCATCGCGCGTAATGCGTTCGCGATCAAGCAAAACTACGCGTTGCATGGGCGGACAACCCATGACTGAACTTGGGTTATAGCGTCGTGCGCTTCTGGGAAATGAAAGCGGCTTGACGGTCAAGGAGACAAAGGCGTTGATATAGGGGGAGTCGGTATAAAGGTGAGCATTTAGCTTCGATCCATGTAACGTCCGACCCTCTATGTTCAGCTTTGGCGCATCGCTTCTTCCATCCTACCGCGGACGTCCGCCGGAGACCCCAGATAGACGGTCGCTACATCGAGCACACCCTCAACCTACTGAAACTAGCGCAACGGCCGGCGATGACAATGGGGATACGGATGTCGAAATGACGCCCTAGTTGAAGAAGGGCGTCTTGGCGGATGCCAAAGTGCGTTTTTATACTCCTGGAGCAATTTGCAAGCCAAACCGGATTGCAGACGTCGTTGCGAATGCGCCATGCAGCCGACGAGATTGCTGCACTCAAGCGAGACAACAAGAAACTTGCAGAACAGTCAGTGGCGGGCCAATCCGTTATAAGCGGCTTCAGGGCAAGAATGGCGGAACTATCTAGGCAGATGGATGCTATGAACGACTTCAAGAAGGAGAGCGAGCGGCATCAAGCAGAGCAAGCAGACAGTATTTCGAACCTCAATACCAGCGTCGCAGATCTGAAGGAGCAACTCCGACTGGTCACCGCCGAACGCGACGCGGCGCAGAGAGAGGTTGAGCGGCTTATCAGCCAGGTGCGTGGTTGTTCTTCATCGCTTCATGCGCCCTTCTGATTCCTTTCTGTAGTACGCGGACATGCAGAAGGAGATGCAAGCCTTAGTACGCTTTCTTCCCACATTCTACTGGCTTTCCCCTCACCGTTCGGAACAGAGAGAATCCGGCAAGACGCAAATGCTGAGGATCGCGCAGTTACAAGCAGAATTGGATCAGTCGGTAAGCCGCAGCGTCTTCTCATGCGCGTTCGCGGGCTCATATCTTTCCCAGGAAAGTAATCGTGCGGAAGCAGAGCAGAGAGCAGTACCGTTCAGCTTACTTTCCTGCAATAACGACGTACTCACGCTCGATAGAACGCACATCAAGTTACCATTGAATCTCTCCAAGAGCAGCAGCGCCTCGCCCGTGGTCAAGAGGTAGGGTTAATCTGCTGATCCTCACGTCCAACTCTTCATGGTTCGATAGACGTCCCAATTGGAGGGTCTCGTTGACCTGGCTCAGAAGGAGTAGAAAGATGCCCAGGAGCAGTACAAGGCAGCGTTGAACGCTCACGCGAGTGAGGTACGTCTCGACTGTGCAGCTATCCGTATAACTCTAACGACGTCTGCACTTTAGAACCAGGAAGTACGTCTTCCGTTCGTGCTAAGTCTTCATGCATTGACGTTCTTGGACAGGCTGCTGAGCGGCTTCGCGATGCGGAGACAAAGCTTTCCAAAGCACAAGTGCGTGCCCATACTATCCATACTTCTTCGACTAACCGTTCTATCAGACCGACATCCAGAATGCAAACAAGGACAAGGTATCCTACATCCTTCTCGCCGTCTTCATTCAAGTACTGACTTAACAAGGAACAAGCCAGATTAGATGCCGCCAAGGCGCTGGCCGATGCTGCCAATGCCAAAGCTGCTGCCGACGCCGCCGCAGCCAAAGCTGCTGCCGATGCCGCCTCTGAAATCGCTCAAGCCAAAGCCCTCGCCGACGCAGCCAACGCCAAAGCTACTGCTAACACCACCAAAGCCGCCTCTGAAAATGCCCGTGCCAAAGCCCTCGCCGACGCTGCCAATGCCAAAGCTACTGCCGACGCCGCCAAAGCTGCCTCTGAAGTCGCTCAAGCCAAAGCCCTCGCCGATGCCGCCAATGCCAAAGCCACCTTTGATATCTCCAAAGCCAAGGCGGATGCTAAAGCTGCTTCCGACGCCGCCAAAGCCAGGGTCAATGCTCCAGCGCGGGACAACAATGTACCTTCATTCCTTTGTGCGCTGAGTTGCCTATGCTAATTCCATGCGTCAGATGTTTAATGATATGGACTTTGACATGGACATGGACAAAAGCGACATGGACAAAAGCGACATGGACGTCGGGCGCTGGTACTGTTGTGGTCTTCCTCCTTGCTTGAACCGGTCTCATACGTTTCAGATGGCAATTCCGAAGCACCCGCCTTGACCAGAGCACAGGTGAAGACGTTGCTCAATGGAATGTTCAAGAAATTCGCTGCGCTTGTTGTCAAGCATGCTGCAACGCTAGGCGGCAACGCCTCTGCTACTCAGAAACCAAAGCGCAGGTACCAACCGGGCAGTCGTGCTTACCATCGCGAGACCATTGAGGACCGCTTTGCCGATGTTCCGGACGCTGAGGCAAATTTAATGAGGGTACGCTGCACGTTCTCAGGGTTCGTTTTAATTGCTGATGTCTTTGTTCAGACCCATGCGCGAGGAATGTTCCTTACTCTCGTAGGACGCAAACACCTCGACGATTTCACCACCTACCAGCAGGCCAATCTTAAGGATGTCAAAGCCGTCGAAACTGGTAGTCCATTCCCTGAACACAATCGAACGCTCTATCTTGGTCCTGACTTCAGGAAGTCGAAGTGGAATCAATGCTGCATCGATGGAATGACCAAGTTCCTTATTGAGAACGGCGTCAACGACTGGGACGGCGCTATGCCCATTCTCCACCACGAGGTGCTGGCGTCTCTCCTCTGGCACTGGACTGGCGTCGCCCAGAAGAACTGGAAGCTGGCTTATCCGCGAATCGACAAGGTTACTGGGAAGGTAGAGACGGCGGAGGAAGCCCTTGCGCGCGCTCGCGCAACGCTGGCGGGGAACAACGCCGCCGCTATGGCTCGTTCGCGGAAGCAACAGGTAAGTTGTTCCCTGACTGTAATGGCGTTACTTGTCTTACCCTCCTCAGAAATACAACAAGCGTTTCAAGACCGCTGGGCTGCAAATGAAGAAGCACGCGCCTAGCTCCCCAGAATAGCGAATGTGGGAGCTGCGACAAGAGCTTACGAAGGATGTGGGCGTTAATGGGATGTCTAGCGAGGACAAAGAACCAAGGACGGTTGGCCAGCTAAACCGGATGGTTCGATTGGTGAAGCGGAATCGCTTCCTTTCAGCAAACGCCGCTCGCGAGATCCATGCCAAGGATTCGACGAATGAAGTTCTTGGCCAGCCTGAAACTACTGCGCTCATAAAATGAATCGGCGTCCCGAAAACTATGCGTCGACGTCGGGCGTTGGACGTCGAGCGCCGCTGTGCGCGTTCAGGCGCGTCCGAATGCATCGCCGCCTATCAACAACGTTCTGCGCCTCTGGCTTCCAGGTGTTGAACATATTCAAGCACGCAAGCCTAAGTTAACGGTCCTACATTGAGTATAGTAGTAAGCATACCTTTGCTCTCTAAGTACTCTGAGGAGCTGACATGAATGCGATAGCACGGTTTCCATTACCGGCACGCAAGGACGCGCTGTCGAGATGACGATGTGCATGCTCTGTGCATGCTTTGCCCTTTCATAAAACTCGCCGACCTCAGTTTCTTCCACTACCGCGCAATCCCGGGCCACAAGATGCAGAACGGCAAGTCCAACCAGCGCGCGCGCTTGACATAAACAACCACGCTGCAAATAGCACTCCGTGACAGCAGGACACCAGATCCCAGCAGCCGTGGCTTTTTATCCATTGATTCCCAATCTCTCGATGTTGCACGCTGCGCGCGTCCTACTCTCCTCAGGCTGCCTGGTTCCAGGGCAACAGTCACTTGAACATACCTCTCTATGGACCCCCGCGACTCATCCGCGTTCACCCCCGCTCTGGACAGATACTACATACGCCATCGCAATGACTGTAACCTCGTCGCGAATGGCCCCAGGACACATACCCAGTATCAGCCCTACCGACTCCAACGACCATATTGAACCCTAGAACTCCGTGAACGGATCGTTCGTCCTCGTCCGCAAGAGTTAGGCGGCGCTATCCGTTTCCTTACCAAGGACGTCGCTTTCGGTTCTGCATGGTGGACGTGCGCCTACTGGACGAGATCGTTCGCGAGGCCTGCACAAGCCCTTCTAAGCGCAGACTGTTTTGACCTCTCTGATATACGAGCACCCTTCATTCAAGGCGCATGACTCGACTCTGGGGATGCTGGCTGAGTAGGTACAGTCCAGCAGCGTCTTCACAGACATCTCAGCCGAGAGGGACAACATCGTAGGTATCGCCTTGCGCCTACACAGACAACACGAGCTGCGACCACACGCCGACATCTTTACTAGGCAAGCTTCTTTCAGCGCGAGGGCCCCATTCCACGGTCGACGCTGGGGCCCAACCCGATGCTCGTCAAGTTCTGTCTCATCCGACAGCTGAGGAAGAGGTATATTGTCATGCAGACCTGATACAGGACGCTAGAGAATGTAGACGAACACCTGCGGATACAGAAACCGCTGCGCGTCCGAAACGGTCCTATGGTCCATCTTCGGGCAAGCAAGTTTGGGTACTCTAGTACGGGTGTCGTAAAGTTGAAATCTGACGCTTACTTTTCTCTTGCGCTTTCTACAGTGTTGGCATGCTATTTTTCAAAGATAAATGCGCCTGCTGAGGCCAGCCATTTGGAAATGGACGTACCCTGGGTGCTTGGATCGAATGTTTTGCTGACGACCTTTAGAATCCGTACACGGCGGATAGGCCCGCCTGCGCTGAGGTCGTCTGCGCTTAAGCTGCTGTGCGCGGCGTCGGTCGTGGCGACATAGATGATGGGAGTAAGAGATCAAGTGTTCCGTTTGCTCGCGTGGTAGGATGTCCATACGAGATTGCTGCTGTGGCTCGGCGTGAAGTCATATTTCTCTGGAGTAGAGTTCCACACGACTCTGACCCGTGTCTGACCCGGACCCGTGACCGCAAGTACTTGCCCCCCAATCCCGGGACTCGGATCTGCGCCCGGGACTCGAGTCCTTTAGGGACCCGTGACTTACAAGTCAAGTACTTA
>KN880861.1:1740-16627 GCA_000934385.1 Cylindrobasidium torrendii FP15055 ss-10
CCCCGACTTGACGATCATTAACTCTACTGGGCCATGTCGGCGCGACGACGACACCCAAGACGTTCTGCCCATTCGGATACTTGGAGAGCCAGTCGCAGATCAGTCAGACGACACCACGGCCACCGCATCAGGGACGTCTACTGATGTTCTTCCCACCATCACTGTCGATACTTCTCACGCAGACCCATTCGAAGACGCTGCTTCGACTGGTGGCTCAACATCGACCTCAGCCGTTGACTCGACGCTCAACACTGAAGTACTCGAACGGAACACATTGTCCAGAGACCGAAAGGGAAAGGGCAAGGAAGTTGTGAGGGATGATGTGCCGAACAACCATCCACTTCGTGGGCCTGTACCATCCGAGATGCCTGTCGCCGGTCCCAGTCGCACCAAGAAGGTTACATTCGCTATCGACGACAGCGACAAGGAAGACGGTCAGGTTCCTGCGGCAGCTGGGAGTAGTACTTCGTCTGCGCCTTCCACCACAACGTCTATTGAGGCTCCTCGCGCGGACTCGTCAAGCTCATCTGTCACCGCTAGCTCGCTGCCCAGAACAACCAGCGATCCAACGCTAGACACCGAAGTGCTCGGCCGCTTTCAGACGCGGTCTCGGTCTCGCAAGGGAAAGAGCAAGGAAGTTGCAAAGGAAGATGTTACCAACACGCACCTATCCCCTCACGATCCTGCACCATCTGAGATGCCCATCGCTGGTCCCAGTCACAAAGCCAACGTGAAGTTCGTCGGTAACGGTGACCAGCCGATAGGCGCTCGTACGCCTGAGGACGGTCCTCAGACAATAGTTGCCAGACCAAGTCGTCGGTCTGCACACCAGCCCAGGGTTGGTACGCGTCGCAGCCCGCGCGACCATTCTGCCACTCCGAGTCTGCATCCGCCCGTCGAAAAAGTCGATTGGGAGGACTACGCTGTTCAGAAGGGGAAGAAGCGTGCGCCGGCGCACTCGAACGCCAGAGCTCCGGCAAAGAAGAAGAAGAAGACCTAGTTGGGTGCTCGATGATTACCACGATTCAATGATCTCTCTTTGTCTCTTTCTATGACTTACGATTTCCTTTCGCCCTTTCCCTCATACTAGTATCTACATTGTCTTGCATTGTCTTGCCCAACCCTCCTTGTCATCTGTTTCTCTACATTATTTAACCTACTTCGAGGTCGTCTTCTTGATCTCATTCACCCTCCTTACCCTCTGTTTCTCCTCGCACCGCTGATTACTCTTCGTCCCCCGTGTCGATATGACTTACCTATACATTCGCTATGCCTTATGCCTTATGCCTTATGCTCATACGTTGCACAACATTATGCTCAATCACATATATGCCCTATGCCAAAATCTTTCTGTGAGCACAAACTTGTGGGCCACAAGCTCGAACATCAGTACTGTACGACTGACTAAATCTGGGTAATATATGAGAAAAAAAATCGGGCTTGCTGAATGTTCCGGCGTACTGTTTCTTCCCGAATATCAGCGTACGGGGCTTCCTCCCTGACCTCGTCCCTCTAGCGGTCGACATTGAGCACGTACTGCTCTTCCCAGGTAGGGGACAGGTGCAACTGCACTGTTCTACTCGCGGACGTACAGTTCAAGTAGGGGAATGCACTATCATTCTGCGGTCAAACTCTGATGAGAAGTACTAGCCCTCGGTTACAAAGCTTTCAAAAGGGATATATGTAAATCTCTTTGAAAATCCACGAAGACACTGAGAGCCTTTTCACTATGAAGAGGATTGGTCTGTATGGGTACCTAAGAGTCAGACAGTGTTGTTCTACGCAAAGACAGACTCGTGCACCATACATTGTACTTGTGTCATGTGTACAGCAAATTCCAGTTATGATAGTAACCGTTACTCGAATGCCTCTGTAAGATTGCATTTGTGTGAAATGGCCTTGACTGTGACACAAAATCGGAGATGTGTACTTTGCAATATGCGCCAAGTCTGCGTCGATTGAATGCTTCTCGCTTCCCGCAGATATCCCTGGTTAACCTTTTCTTCTATGGCAACCAAACAAGCCTGCTCGCCAAGTCCGCCGCTCTGACAGACGCCAGCGAGAATGGCCAAGTCCTTAGTCGACTATAACCGCGATCGCATCTTTCCTTCTTGCCATCATCAATGGCGAGGTCACCATTTACAAGCAGAAGCCGCTGGTCGAACCAACGCTCACAGAAACCGCCGACGCTGCCAGTTATACCGGCGCTGCCGCCTATGACCCAACCGTGTTGAATCCACCAGCGTTGCCCGACCCTCCTCCGGCAATGGTGTTCTCGATTGGACTGCAAAATGGCGGGGCGATGGGCGCGTCGATTGTGCAGCCGAGCTCTTTTTTGGGTTCTCTGTCGAGATGTCCGTCAGCAACCAGATTCGTGCGTGTACGACACTCTGTGCATTGGCGCGTACTGACGCGGTGCAGTGGGCAGGAATTTGTCTTACAAGTGCCTTTTTTAAACTTGATGTCCAACCTTGTCAAGAGGGCAGGAGAGGTCAGGGTACGCGTCGGAGGCAACACGCAAGAGACGGCGAAGCTGGTGGACACCCTTCCAGATGGCAAGATGTTGGCCAAGGATATCGAAAATGCGTCCAATCCGGTGCGTGCTACAGCTCATTTCCCCATCGCTGTCCTTACATCTTCCAGACCCAAACTCCACCCCTCGACTACACTCGTGACCTGTTCACGATTATGAGCGCGATATCTCTGGTGAATGTTCGCTGGTCCCTTGGCATCCCGTTCTTCGACACCAACCCATTCGACCTGTCATTCCCACGAATCAGCCGCGCCATCCTCGGTGACAAGCTCCTTGGCATGCAAGCTGGAAATGAGCTGGATATGCACTCGCGACACGGTCATCGAAACAGCGACTACGCTCCTCAAAATTATTACCATGAAGTTGGCGCGCTCATCGCCGCCATGGGAGATGATGCCCGCAACATCTTAATCAGACCCAACCTCGCCAACGCCGAATGGCAGCCCCAGCAGATTTGGGACACGTGCTTTGTCGACAGTTACTCGGACAGCGTCGCTTTGCTATCATTCGAACACTATCCGAACAATAACTGCTTCGCTCATGCCTGCGCGCTCTTATTCACCTTTATGAGCACAACTATGTCCACAGCATACACCAACTTCGGCGTGTCGAACAGGTATGTTCTGCTCTACATGCTGTTGAGCGCTGACAACAGTCGATATTCAGATGCCTTTAGAATGCCTGTAGACACTGCCCACAAATCTGATTGGCTTCGCGGCGCTCCCATCTTCACAAGATATCCTCGAACTGGTCTTGTCACTAACCATGTGGCGCCATACCCAACGCTCGCGAAATTCTCCTTGCGGTCCTTACATCCTTCGTTGATGGCAACGCGTTGCGACTACTTTGTCCTTAGGGCCTCAGGACTCAGATCCTAAGGCTTATTCTCTGGTCACTGAGTTGATGCACCTTCGTTCCGCGACCGTCGATCCTGTATTTCGAAAGCCCCAGCAACCTGAGCCCTCCACTTCGGGTCCCGGCGACAGCTTAAAGTCATAACACACGACCCTCCGACTTGCAGCCCTCTCGTCGAGGAAACGCAGATCTTTGGAAGATTCAGCCCAGCGAAATAAACGTCAAAAAGTGGCCTCAAAGCCTCGTCGAAGGGCATGTCTACGATCCAGACAGTCATGACATTGATTACTCAAGAAACTGAACCCATGGACATGACCCCACCGACAACATAAGCAGTTGCGCATACCCATCCGACGGTGTGGCAAGAGCGTCGCCAAGAGATGAGCGGTACTCGTCGCGGCGTCGAAGTGGTCTTGAGCTGATCTGTGTTGTAGTATTGCTGTCATGCGTAGTATAGGACTACGTAAATGCAACGACTACATACTCTCGCACCGTGTCATGATACAGTGAACATCGTTGTTGGACTACTCATCATACCGTCGGGCTGGCGAAGGGATAGTCAATGTAACCTTCCGCGACATTTCCCGGTGTGTAAAAAGTTTCCACAATGGCCTCCGTCAAGGGTATACCTTCCTTGATACGATACACTATATCCGGCTGCTCATTTTGTCAGTTCCGTCCTCTTCACGATCGAGTAGTATGGGAAAAGAGCATACATTCGCAATGTACCACTTTCCTATCCCAATGAGGTAGCCCTTCTCCTCCGCGATCTTGAGAGCGGATTCCGCCAAGTAACCACCTGCAGACATGACGCGTATGTCCGAGTTTTTGAGGACTTCGTGCAGGAAGTCGTTTGACTTCCCTTCTGCAAGCTTTCCATCGATTGTTGGGCGCGGTTCTATGATATCGAGGAAGGCAAGGCGTGGGAAACGAGTTTTCACGGTAGAGACGAAGGCGGAGAATGTTTCGATGGAGTCGCCTGTGTCAACACCTGCAGTGCGTTGTCAGTTTCTGTTCATTGAGAGTTCAGAGCTATGATGCCCACCAAGAACAGGATACCACGGAGTAATACGATAGGCCAGACGTTCTTGCCCGATAGCTCTCGACACGGCTTCGATGATCTCAAGTGGGAAACGTATACGGTTCTCGACACTCCCACCGTACACATCCGTCCGTTTGTTCGTTGCCGAACGCAGGAACTGATCTGGGAGATATCCAAATGCACCATGAATCTCGACTGCGGTGTAATCGACAGAGGTGAGCGTCACAATATCGTAGTGGGGGCGTTGGACCTTACCTCCATCGAACCCAGCACGAATTGCATTCTTCGCAGCCTGTGCATACCACTGAACATACTGCGCAATTTCTTCGACGCTCAAAGCACGCGGGGCAGGCTTTAATGTCTTCGACAAATCTGGATCTTGTACGCCAGGAGTCGGACGCGGCGTAGCTGGCGTTCCCGTCGCGACTGCGGACGCACTGACATAAGGATACCCTCCTTCTTCCTCTAGTACGCTGGGGTCGGCAGAGTGGCCAAGAGCCCAGAGCTGCATGAAGACATACGACCCTTTGACGTGAACGGCGTCTGCGACCTATTGGGGAACCATTAGCACCACTCGACTATGGGCGTTGCTTCACTCACGGGCTTCCAGGCCTCGACCTGCTCGTCGTTCCAGATACCAGGTGTGTGTCTGTAGCCACCGGCTTCTGGCGCGATGAGCGTAGCCTCAGTAATGAGTAATGTTCCCGGCGTATGGGCGCGCTGAGCATAGTATTGGGATACGAGAGATGTCGCCGGGACGTGTGTCCGGGAGGCTTTGTAGCGAGTCATTGGTGGGAGGACTATTCGATGCTGGAGGTCCATGTTACCGACCCGAATAGGCTGGAATAGCTTTGGCGTTTGTGTAGACATGGCGGAAAATGAAACAAGTCGTGAAGAAAGAAAGAAAGCTGGTCTGGCTCACCGGGCATGCATTGGTGTGCTTTATAGCTGGCTCGCGCCATCTAGTTCGAGATTACGAACCCATTTTGATGACATATCCACCGATTTCTCGGTGAATTTGGCATGCGGAAAGCGTCCCGATACAGATCCCAGATGGTATTGACTTGATGTCTACCAGGTTCAAATGCTCGAGCCGCAATTGACAAGTTACGGTGTGAGTAAATGCCTTTCTAACGGGCAAGGTAAAGAAGCAAGAATTTTGTTAAACTCCTTCGACAAGGAGTTCGACACTCTAGATTGAACTGGCTCGGGCAGGTCTGGGCAGGTAAGTCGCAGGACAGTGACTTCGAGCTGGATATATTACTCGGTTAAAGTTGACGATCATAGTAAGTAGTCTCGACAGAGACTCTCATATTTGTGTCGTGTTGGAGCGTCCATAGTCTGGAGTCGAATGCTGCTTCGTAATTAAATTGCATACCGTCTACCCCACTTAGTCGACGTTGTTGGTCAGTATGGCACTGTCTGCATAAACGAATTACACGCCCACTATTAACTCTCCCAATGCTAGCTGGAACATCTACAGTGTCGTAGTCATTCCTGAGTATTTAAAGACGCAACACGGTGATTGATTTATAAGCCTGATTGGGAGCGTCGAATGTAAGTAGGCCAATCCAAAACGACCAGAGAGCAGTGATTGGTAAGATGCACTTGGTCCAGTCGGATCCTCAGAGTGCGATGCATGTTCCACTTGTACAAGTGGATTAAAGCCTCGAGGATTTGATCCTGTGGCAGAAATAAAATACTAGGTAGACTCATTGTCCTAGCCACGACGGATTGCACTAAATGGAAATGAGTTCAGTGTGTCTTTGAAATGGAAAGCGTATAGTTCATCAAGTTCCCTGGCTCGCGGAGTCGACGAGCTAACTCTCCATGTTCCATCCCAGATAATGATTCATGAGCTACCACCTGATGCCGTGTGAGAATAGCGCGAGGGAATAAAACAGACGCACGGAAAGGCGCCAGTTTGTATTAGTCGTTAGTCGGCGAGCTTCGGTTTTGCCGAGTCGACAACAAGATACATTCTTCCCCGTGGGACACTTCCATAATCGTGCCCTGCTGTGATTTCAGTATTTTGATGACGGTGAATGAAAGAGATGAAAACGCGGTGGTGCCGAGCCACCATCATGATTCCTCAGTGGCACTTTTGGCCACAGGTGACCTTGGCTCTTTGACATGCTCAGACTATGCTTAGCGCTCGGCCGCTAAGTAGTCAAACCTACCAAGCTTCATGTCAGCAGTGAACAATATTGATAGATAAATACCGCATCTTGTAACATACACACGCTAATTTATTACTACCCCACTGTAAAGAGACATTCTCAAACCAGACCATCCAACTCTGAGATATGCACCGCACCCACCCAAGCGAGCATGACCTCCAACCTTGGCCCATGCAGCGGAATGTTGATCGTCCCCGTTTTCTTCTTTCCACCGTTCGCCTTCTCTTCCGCAAACCTCTCTCTCTGTTTCCTCGCAACGGGCGTCAACAAGATCCTCGCCTTGTCTACCGCATCCTCTCTAGCCTGCGCACGCTCGAAGGCGCCAGTGTCCAACCTCGGAGACGACATAGGACTATCCGACAGCCCTCCAAAGAAGGACGAACTGCCACTAGCTGATGAGCCAGCGAAGCCCCCATATGAGGACGAACTCCCGCTAGCCGACGGCTCAGGCGACACGCTGCCACTGCCCGGAACGACCGTAGACGCACTCGACACCGACGCTGAAGACGATAGAATAGGAGACCCGCTCGAGCTGCTCGCACTCCCATCATCATCCCCATCTTCCGAGTAGCAAGTTGGGCTCGGCGGCGGCATATCCTCTTCAATGGTCAGAAGCCTCCCCTTTGACCGCGCTTTGTCCAGCGAATGAGGCTGAATACCATTTCGCCAGCCACCAGCCAGCCGCTCCAGGATCTCCATGAACTCTGCCTGTGCCATAGACCTTGGCGGCACAAACACTGGGTAACCCTCTAGGCCGTCGACCAGCGCGGCCGTTCGCACAAAGGATGGAACGAGCTCGGAAAAATTCCCCAACATGAGTTCGCAGAGCAGGATGGTGAAATGCGCCTCGACGAGAAGAGGGTGGTAAGTGGTATACATGGCTGCTGGTGGCAAAGGGGTCGTAGCATGCACGCCAGGTCGCATGGCTTCCAGCAGAGTGAATGCATATTCGACACGCTGTGATAGGTCTTTGTCCGCGTCGAAATACATGCTGGCGCTTTCGATACTGTCAAAATGACCGATGAACCGCTCGAGATCGCGGATGGACTTCCTGAGGAGGGCTGTGATGCTGTCCTTGAGGCCTGCTTCAGAAAGCACTCGGCGGTACGCCTTGGCTTTCTGCCCATTTCGAGGCCCAAGCGGACCATCAGGATGCCCAATCTCGACACCCCCATACTTGCCGTCTTCGAGGTAGCACAGACGGAGCTCAGCGTCGTCAAGAGTAGCAGCTTTCTGTACGCCCTCGAGATCCAGAACGGTGCTTTCAATCAGAAAGATCGCATGCTGGAGGTGAGCAGCACCCCGCAGAAAAAGAAGCTGAGGTTCGATGGGATCTGCAGCGTCTGGGGAAGCAGATGGATGGAGCGCAGGCTCCGAGTTGGCGCCGTCATGTTCGGGAATGCTGTTACTATCGGGCGACGCCTGCCCATTAGTCCTCCCGCTCGATTTCCCCTTCTTCTTGCGTCCAGCCTTGCCATGAACGCCATGCGCGTCGGAGGATGGGGAACGATGCGCCATTCGAGCCTTGCGCAGTGCACGCGATTCCTTGAGGGCGAATGTGAAGTCGCGCACGGCTTCAGGGTATTCGTCTCGGAAACAATGCACAATGCCTCGCGTTCGGTAGTATTCCAGGTGCTGAGGATTGGCGCGAATGAGCTCGTCGAGAACTTGGGTGGTGGTAGACTCGGCCAACTGGCGGGAGGGTATCTTCTCGTGGAAAAAATGGACGTATCTCGCATCGGCGTCGTTTGGATCTGGAGCAACATTAGTGGGGACGGCCTTCGCGGGTGGGAGTGAACACACACCAACTTTGAGCACACGCTCGGCAACATCATCAAACACGCTGCCGCCCTGCATGACCATCACACTGGATGCAATCTCGTCCGCCTTGTACGCCTGTGCAAGCTTCTGGACGGCTAGTGCTCGCAGACGATGGACACGCATGGCCGACATTGCTACATTTCGTCCATTGCCCGGGCCGCCTCCAAGTGAGCCGAGCCCTAGCGTCTGGGCAGCAGCCCATGCGCCACTGCCGCCCATCATGAGGGCATTGCTGGTACGGAGCTCCGCGCTGCTCATGCCAGACGACGCCCGGACAGAAAGCTCGGCTGCTTCGTCGATAAGTCTTCGTATAGAGTTGACGCTTCTGAATACACCAGGATCTATTGGTGGGGGTGTCGCTTTTCCTGGTTTTGGGGTGGGAATGGGGGCGGGTACAGACAGTTGAGAATATCCGCGCAAGGGGTCGGCTGGTTGGTTGTAGTCCTCGAGATTGGCGGGGTAAGAGCGTTCACGGGACCGCGACGAGGGGGGAATAGAAGTTCCAGGAGCGTTGAGCGCAGGAAATCTCATTTCCGATGATTGGGAGAACGTTGCGGGATCTTGGTTGAGCTGGAGCAATGAGTCGAGAAGTTCGACTGGCAATTGCAGCCAAGCACCCTGGTGAACGTCAATCCAAATTATTGCACAGAGACGTAGCGACGCACATGATAGGAGCTGATGTAGCGCCAGTGCTTATTCCTGCTAATGCACAAAACATTTTGGCGCGGGCCACCTGAATCTGCACCATTCGTAGAGGACGCAGCCTTGGCCTTGTTGGATTTCTTCGACTTTTTCTTCTTCTTTTTCTTCTGCTGGGTGGATGTATGCGCGTCATCTTCGACGTTCTCGGCAGGAGGAGATGCAGGTGTCTTGGTATGCTCGGTCAGAGCCTCTGGCGGGATAACCAAATGGTCGGCAAGTTCGGCGGAGGCCATCGCGGGATATGTATCGCAGAAAACTGGTGGCTTGAGAACGGCGAGGACGACGAGGAAAGGATGCTGCTGGTCACAGGTCAAGATGCACTCAGTTCATGTTGCCAAATCAATGTGCCACGTGAAAAAAATCCTAATTCAGTCACCACGTGCCCCTCATGTACTTATCGCCGCTGACGTGCCTCCTGGCAAGGAGCGCTTTGAAAGTGCTCCTTTCCACTGCATAAACAATCATTCTTAGCCTGGGGGCCGAGGCTTGCGGCGCAAAGCCATGTAAGACATATTGCAACTCCGTCGACATAACGGAGGCACGATGGTAAGTCCAAAATGCCCTTCAACGACCTTTTGCTGACGTTGTTCTTCTTCCAGTCTGTGTATACGCACTCTCCTGAGCTATACATCATCCGCAATTTAGGCTGGCGTTATCACCCTACGTTATCATCTGTCGTGATGATGTTTATGCGCATGTCTTTGGACCATCAGTGGTCACTGGTCTATTGGGCCACTGAGAACAAGAAGGCTAACACAATAACGCAGTGCACGGCGCTCGTATGTCTCTCCACATAAAATTGGTATAAAGACCTGTCGTTTCGAAACGTTCCCTCTAATCCGTCTCTCTTCACGGAACATGTCTTCCTCGAACTCGAGCTCTCTAACATTACTGACCGCTACAAATTTCGTTGCGGACCTGATTGCCTTGGCTATACTCGCCTTACTAGCTTTTTCTGATGATAAAATTTCACGACACATACGAACCAACGACATTTTTCTCTTTCTAACGACCTCACTCACCACTTTCGCAAATCTGCTCCTCAACGGTCCAGGTAGTAACTCACCGAAAAACAAGGCCAACTGCGAGGGAAAGACAGATATCACGACCAAAACTCTAGACACTGACACCAATTGGCATGCCCTTTTCATCATTCCTTGTGCTTTGTATTTCTAATTCCTGATCCAGCGCCGCCACACTGCGTGTCCCGTTGCTGCCACAGCTACCTCTCGAACGAGTCGCACCTCCACTCAACAAGCGGACGCCCCGCGTATCTGTTATACGAGCTAGAGCACGCCCGAGCACAGCCAGGAAGCCCTCTCCCACAGTCACAACCAATTCCGCAACCAAGCTCACCCTGCATGGCATCTCTGTCTCCTTTGGCCATCGCCTCTCTCATGACTCCCCTTTCCGACATGTCGCTATACAGAACAGGGTGGCAACCGCGAAATATTACGCTTTCGAGGATTATTCCCACGCCGACGTGGAACAAGAAACCCTCATCCTGCGAAAGTGCATCCAGGCATGGGACAGCCAATTTCTCGCTGAATTGATAATGCCATCGCGCTCGAAATGGGGAGTACATTTATTCATGGTGCGTTCATTATATATACAGGACAATTGGACATGGCCTGATACGATAAAAGCCTGTGTACAAGGAGACGTTCGAAACCTACCTGGGGCGGCGAGCGGAGGACATTCAACCTTTCGATCTGAGTCGCATTTTCGCTGAACTCGTTCGTCCATCTACTTTCTTGTCTTCCCAACCAGCTCACACCTGCTTAGCTGCTGGGAGTTTCCGCGATGCACCACAAAGGTATCGCGTACCTCAACCTGCCACTTTCATGCGTCGTACTCGACACAAACCAGGCTCATGCACGCATTACTCATCCCAGCGCCAGCCATACCGTCCTCCAGGGTCTGGCATACATTTCATCACCTATGGACGTCTCTCGCTCGCGCATTCGTGGACCATCCAAGCCGGAGATGCGCGATACCCAGAAGGATGTGTTCTGCGGCCTGAAGCTCGACGTATATGACTTGGGCCTCATGATGTGGAGGATGACAATGGCGATGTTGGGACATTCATGCCAGCGCCTTGATGAGCTTGGGGTGTGTGTCCTCGACGCGGTTCTAGCAAACATGCTCATGAATGGCAGGTCGACGGCAAGATATACGAGACGGTGACCACGAATGATCCCAGCGCGTGGGCTCTATTGAGCGAACACCCAAAGACGAAGGGTTCTGCGCTGGAGGAGCTACTTCGAGGCGTATGTTCTGCTCTCGCTCATGAGCCAAACCCTTAACAGTCGTTTTTCAGTGTCTAGATCATGACCCCGTCCGGCGCTGGGACGTGCAAACCATCCAAGATCATGCATTCTTCGAAATGCATGGACATGCGTACGAGAACGACGGTGTTAACAAGATTAGAGCAAACGCTAAGAATGGTCAGGATCTATGTGCTTCGTGCTCTTCTGGTGGCTAAATGGCGCACCTTGCTAGATATCGCGAGTTATCGCAGTACCCATTCTGGGCTGTTCTCCATGAAGGACATGCCCCAGAGCTTTCAGAGGCGTTGCTATACGGAAAGGTTGAAGATGGGGCTACCTCCACTGTAACTGTTGTAGATAGGTCCCTAGCCACTCAATTGTCTTAGTGAACAGCAAGTTATGACCTGCGTCCACAAACGGATCAATTTCGCATCTATGGCTCCTCTAGGTGCGGGGCAAGAGGCTTGGATGTGGTGCCGTCAAGGGTTCGAATGGCACGCAGGGGAAGTTGTCAAGGGTATTCCATTGAGAGCAGAACCTAATTAAGTATCGGCAGTGCCCATCCTACTTCCAACCTTGCGTGGGTCTTCATCCCATCCAGCCTGATAATGAATCCATCCACCGCCTCGAGCACCCGCATTGCACTCTTGAGTGCTGAGGCGCCAGACATGGCATCGCGCGCCGCCTGACAAGCTTCATCCGACATGGTCTTCGCGTCCTGGGTCACAGCATACGCTTCCTTCAGCGCAGCCTCCGATTCATCTGTCAGGTTTGACAATGCCAAAGCCGCGGCCGGTATATCGTCCTCTGTGGATGATCCGGGTATTGGCGCGTCCGCTGTATCGTCCGAGGGGCTGCCCAAGTGTCGAAGCCCGCGTGCTTGGGCATTGAGCCTGCGCGACTTGAACGTGAGCTTCTGCGCTCGATGTGATAGGCTCTGCACACGCTGCGCCAGTTGTTCAGCGTTCTCCGCAGCACGCTCGACGTCCCTCGTCCTTCGGCCAATGTCGCGGATGAGGGTGAGCTGGGGCCGTGGACCGTCAGTTCGATGTCATAGGCTGGGTGGAGAACGCACTCGTATCAGGCGGAGCTCCGGGGAAAAGGAAGCCTCCAGCATAAGAAAGTGGTTCATCCGGTGCATCTCGTTGGTCTCCGCTGCCAGCGACGCACACGATTCGACAAAGACGCGACAGATCTCGTCGACAGCAGTCATAGAGCGTTGAAGGCGGTCGTCGACGGCGTTGTTGCCCACATCGTTGATGGATTCGTTTGTGTTGTCACCGGTGGTGCTCACGACGTTCATCGTCGTTGGTGTTAAGTTGGGTTCTGTCAAAAGATCATGGTCAATGGTTAACGTTGCCAGTGCGGTAAGCCGCAAGACTCGATCGCATCATGCCTGCCGCCGGCATCTACGCCACATTAAAGGCCAGACGCTCGAGAGCATCCCGAATCTCGTTCTCACAAGAGGAAAATCAGAGAAAAATTGCGTAGCAAGTGTTTCTTATACCGAGTAAAACATATCGAATTGCATGGGTCTTGCTTAGCAGCAATTTACTCTCGAATGCAGAGGATTCAGACAAGTTGTTTGCACAAATTCATCGCCCGTTCTTCCCACTGGTCAATAACCGACCCTGCGTTAAGGCCGGAATACTACCCTCGACATTATTGGAGTTGATACACACGTGTTAGCTCTTGCCATAAACAGTATCACTGGTTAGACTGGTGCGGTGTTCGTGTCAATTGTCAGACAACGGCGCACACGGCCCATCGCAGTAAGAGGATACAGGCCAGATGAAAGCTTCAATATTTCAATAGCAGAGCGATCATCAACAAGAATCAAATATTATTATTGATATTGCAGGCCTAGGGAAGACTCACTCGGATCCGTTAGCCACTCGCAATTGGACACGTGACTTTGTGTTCTTGTGCTTAACCAGTGACCACGACGGCTCATTCGCGGAATTTCCATGTCTACCGGTATGCCTACGCACGAATGGAAGGAATACCCCAATGAGACTAGTTGCAGATGCTTCCTTTGACTGCCCGGCCTGCTCGCTCAACGTCCATCCCATCCTTGAAGACGAGCGCGCGAACCTGGTCCATCTTGCGCTTCCCTTTGATCCAATAGGGCATCCCGAACAGAAAAACGCGATGAATGAACTGGTGTCTGACTTGGAGGTGGCAAGAGCAGATTTGGACGCGCGCGCCAGGGGGCTTGAACGTGCACTTGACCATATACGTGGCCAGCGCACACGCTGTCTGTCACTCATATCGAACTGCGAGCGCCTATTTTCCCCAATTCTCTCTGTTCCCGTCGATGTTCCGTCCATCATTTTCGATTTCTACATTCATTGCTCGGATCGGTCCTTGTTTGTCCTAATCGACACTGCGCCATTGACGCTTTCCCACGTTTGCACACACTGGCGCAAGTTATTGCTCGATTCTCCGCGCTTCTGGGCTAGCCGAGGAATGGAGTACATTCAAGAACTTTCTGGCCAACCTCCCCTCGATGTTTTCCTCGGGCGCAGCGGCTCCCATGCATTCCCCATGAAGATTTTCTTGCGGCATTGTATCTACTCCGCAAAGCACATGAGAGCCGTCGCAAGTACGGTTGATCGCTGGCGCACCCTGGAACTGTGGCAGTGGAGCGGTGCCCCCGACGTGGACATGACCGACTTCGGGTTCCCCCGACCGGCAGACGCACTGGACATGCTGGACTACAAACTCTTCATGGATGAAGGCGACGACACTTCGAACTACCTTCGACCATTCGAACAGTGCAAAAGCCTCCGCGACCTAAGGCTCGAGGTAGAAGTCGAGGACTTCTTAGTGGACCAGCGCGTGCCTGCTCGCCTTATTGACATTGACGGCTTGGGGTTTTGGACGCAGCTCACAACGCTGCATCTCAACGTGGATTACCCAAAAGAGGATGTACTTGGGATCCTCCGCGCATGCTCTGAGCTACATGTATTAAAGTTCAAGATGCGAGACGACGACTCGGAGGAAGACTGGATGCCACAAAGAGGTGGCACTCCAATCGTCATGGCACGACTGGTCGAATTGGAACTACCGCGTCGCATCTTGCTCCTTCGCTTTACTTATCGTCTGCCCCGCACTCGAGCAACTCATCAGGAAGACTTTGGGGGTAACTCTCGCGGTTCTGGTCAATCTAGACATCTCTAGATTATCCAGAGCGCCAGAGTGACCCCCCCCCCCCTGTAGAAATATTCGGCCAGATGCGCTAGTGGGCGAGCATTCCGAGTTGGCAACAGTCTTTATTGGGTAGGTAGGACTGCAACTCGGTGAAGTACATACGGTACTTCACAGTGTACTTATACTACTATACTAATTCACATGTGCCTAAGCGATGAGTAATACAACTGTCCATATCGGGGCACCATTAGTAAGTCCGGGGGACGAGCGTCTCGTCTCGTCGCTTCGATCCTTTGTGCTGACCAATCGATCCGTGATCGGGATTGGCTTG
>KN880862.1:0-14581 GCA_000934385.1 Cylindrobasidium torrendii FP15055 ss-10
ATTGTAAAGATAAGAAAGAAAATGCTTTTGTGCAACAAGTGAACGATGCGGACGTGAGCGTAGTAAGCAGCGACAACGGCGGCGGCGGGAGGCGCAGTGGCGACGATGGTTCCCAAGCAAGTCTCAGGGTCGACCCAAAATCATTTTTGTCTAATATCGGACGGGAAACTTTGTTTTCTGGTTTGCTTTTTTATGTTGTTTTCTAATTTCGTAAACTTTTAAAACGAATAGAATCTCAAAACATTTATATCGAATAGCCTGGTGCGGTGGTGTAGTCTGGAGATTGGGAATGCTGCGTGGATTATGCCTGGCCTTTGTGATGATAAGGGCATAGTTCTATTCAATGTCTGATTCTAATCATTGTACAAGGATAGTTAGAGTGAGGTGTCCATAGGAATGACTTCTGCTGAAACGTACCCGAACGCTATTCCAGCCTTTTACCAGAGACGCCGTGTTAGAATACTTGTCCGTTTCCTCATTCGAACCTCAGTACTTCAGTGCCACCGCCACGACAATTAAACTTGGCATCACGGTTTTTATTGATCGATCGATCCACTGTTTTCTGCTTTAGCCTACCGAATTCGAAAATGCCTCGCGAGAATCGAAAGCGCGGGAAACGGCATCGCAAGACGGAGGAGCAGCCACAAGAGGAAGTTCAGGCAGTTCAGCAGCCAGAAGAACCTGAGGCTGGGCCGTCATGGATTGTGCAGAAGCAGGATGCGCAGGCAGACATAGAGGCGCCTTTCGGATATCTCGACACGGATGTGAAGGCGTATTTCCGTTCTGTAGACGTGCAGATGAGACAATGGCAGGATGGGACTGTGGAAGTGGATGAGGGTGCGTTGTGCGTGATGATTGTGAACGAGTGCTAATGTGAAGTGAAATAGACGAGAAGCGCGCATTCTTCATGGCTGCGCTCACAGAAATGAATGAGAAGGAGAAACAGTTGGCCACGGATCCGGACTGTTCGGTCATCTTGGAACGCGTCGTTCATTCGATGGACGACTTTGCGAGACGCGTCTTTGCAGATCGGTTGGCGGGTTCGTGAGTTGCTCGGAAAACCTGTGGGGTTTTACTGGTCTGACCATGTTGGCAGTTATGAGATCTTGTCCAAACACCGCTTTGCTTCCCATGTCATTCAAACATTGATAACACTTGGCGCTGAAACGGTTTCGCGAGAGACCACTGGGTCACTTCCCAAGGACTGTCCGCCCGAACTTCCCACCATGACCCAAATCATCCTAGAAGTTGCAGACGTATGCTTTCCCCTCGCTCTTTCTTGTCATCCGGTTAACCTCTCACAGGACATGACACCTTCTATCCCGGTCCTCCTCAACGATCCATTTGCATCTCATATAATTCGTGCTCTACTCTCGGTGCTTGCTGGACTTCCTCTGAACCTCTCCTCCGCAAGCCAATCGAAGAAGAGCAAAAAGTGGAAGGATAGGCAAGGAGAGATGAAGAGTGTGTTTGAAGAAGACCGAGCGGCCGTCCAGTTAAAATTCCCGTCGACATTTGGTGAGAAGGCTTCGGTGATAATCCGTACCACGCAGCAGTCGATGTCAGCCAATGAAGTCCGTGCTTGCGCTGCCAGCAAAGTAGCTTGCCCTACTCTTGATGTACGTCTTCGCTTCTTCTTTGCTCTCATGTCTCTCATTTTCCGTAGGTCTTGATAACTGTCGAGGCAGAACGCGGGCTATCAAATGTTACAGGTAGTTTGATGGATATGGTTACCAGTGGACTTGTCGAAGAAACTTGTAAGTCTTTCCCCTCATACCCATAGACCGTTGACCCATGTGATGCTAGTAAATGGTGAAAGTACTGACAGTGAACCATCCGCCTACATCGCTACATTGCTCAAGGACACAACCTCATCTCATCTCCTCGAGACTATCCTGGCACGGGCACCCGCAGCCGTATTCAACCGCATATGGGCTCAATACCTTTGCCCAAATGGCGACCCAAGCAAAATAGCGGTACATCCTGTCAGCAATTTCGTCTTTGCCAAGGCCGTCGCGCGCGCCAGTGCAGAGCAACTAGAAGTTGTGGGTCAAAAATGGTGGAACAGGGCTGTCAAGGCTGGGCGGCTTGGGGTCATCAAAGCTATCGTCGACCGAGCTGTCGAGCTTGGGAACGGGGCCGCAGCCGAGGGCTTATGGACCGGTGTCAAGGAAGCCTTCGAAGTTACACCAGAGACCAGTGACGAGGATACGATAAACACCATCATGCGCCTCAAGACGCTACCAGACTACTTGGCGTCAGAGCAGTCAGAACCTAATGTGCAAGGTGCGCTTCTGCTGCAGGCCATTGTGCGTCTACCAGATCCGCATAATAAGGCGCTCCTCGACGCGATTCTTGGTTTGCCTATACCGACGCTCACGAAACTTGCACACCACCCTGTCTCTTCTCGGCTGCTCGACGCTCTCCTCGACTCCTCCGCTGTACCACACGGCGCCAAACGACGCTTTGTGCTCCTCTGGATAGACCACTATGCGGAACTGGTGGACGACCGTATTGGGAGTCGGGTCGGAGAGCGATGCTGGAAATGGTGCGATACGTACACGAAGGAGAAGATTGCGCGGAGCGTCATGCACCAGGAGCAGCAGCTTGCTGCGAGTTACTTTGGAAAGTACTTTGCGCGTGCGCTGCATTTGTATGTGCTGAGGACGAAGCCGGCGGAATGGCGAGATATGATGGGGAAGGCGCGGAAGGAAGAGTTAGAGAGGCAGCAGGGGGTGGAGAAGGCAGCCAAGCCTGTGGATGCGACCGCGACCGCGCCTGCGACGGCAGAACCGCCTGTGGAGAAGAAAAAGTCAAAGAAGAGGAAAGCAGAAAAGGACAGCGATGAGATCGATTCGCTGTTCAAAAAGGCGCGCAAGATGCAGAAGGGTGCGCTGGAGACTCTGGTTCCAGAACAGGATGGAGGAGAGCAGGTAGCAATGGACGTGGACTCAAGGGTGCTCGCTGCTATCAAGTCGGCACCGGCAGGACATTCAGGGAAGAAGAAGAAGCCCCGACACTGATATGTCTTGTGCTCATGGTACGCAGCTCGGTAGGTGTATTTACGTGAAGAATGCGTTAGGTAGAGCACAAATTGCAGGCGCAAACGTACATACAGCCTTAATCTGTTGTGAACAAGCTGCAGCCTGGCTCTGCATCCTCCTGTCAGTTAGTGTACCGTTGGTTTTTTGAGCCATCGTATGGGGTCACTACAAAACTATCACTTGAACATCTGAAGAAGGTGTAGTGAATAAGTGCGTGCAATGGCAGAGTGAACCTGGAGAGAACGCCTGACAGCAAACCAAACGCGTACATGGCCCATGGCCAACGGTATTGGCTCAAAGTATCTGCACTCGTGAACTTGGGACATTTGTAAATTGAATCATAATATACAGGGTAGATAACAACAATAACATTGAATATTGAATACTGAACGTCCAAAACCTGGCGCGAGGTCTACAATCTGGATGTTGCAGGCAGCTTCTTGATTGCCTGGCGCACACCCAAGTCGTTCAGGATGTCTTCCGTTCCACCCAAAACTAGCGAGCCATCAGCATCCCGACAGCGAAAGGTAAAGAATGCACTTACTAGCGTCGTATCCAGACGTGCGGTGGAAGTTCTCCACATATTTGCCCATGCCACTCTGAGTGAGCGCGCGGCCACCGAACACCATAGTTGCATCCTCTGCAGTCTCACGTCCTGCCTTGGACACGAACGCTTTCATCAAGCCAATAGGTCCAGCCAGGTTGGACGCCATCTCGCTATATGTCATCTATCGAGCCAAAGTCAGATTTGAGAATCAAGTAACGGAAGGCGGACTGACGTTGTTCATCTGGTAAGTGATGTTCTCAACCCAGTTCTGGCACGCCTCTATCCTCGAAATCATCTGCCCAAGTTTGTGTCGGATGACGGCCTGCGAATTCAATGCTTTGCCAAAGACGAGACGCTGGTGCGACCACTTGAGGCACTCCTCCACAATCTTGCGCTGCGCGGCCAAACTCGATGCAGTAATCATCCATCGCTCTACGTATCGTTTAGCAATAGCATACCGAGTCAGGGAGGATGAACGTACCGTGGTTAAAGTTGGTGAGAATAACGGACATGCCAGCGCCGACCTTTCCTAGCGTGTTGCCTTTCGGCACGCGGACCTTGTCGAAGGTAACATACGCGGTACCCGCTGTCGCGCTGTATGCGGTCTTGATTGCCTTGGTCTCGACTCCTTCGATTCGTGGAATCAGGATCACGGTGAAGCCAGTATCAGTCTTGCAGCCAGTCGTGAAGTAGTCGGCAAATGTTCCGTTGGTGATCCACTTTTTGGTACCGGTAATGATCCAGTCGTTGCCGTCGCTGGTGGCAGTTGTCTGCAGACCACCGACATCGCTGCCGGCGAAGGCTTCGGTGATGGCAAGTGCAATGTGCTTCCTACCCTCGAGAACCTACGGAACGATGAGCCAGGAGATACTTAGCCGAGTGGGTAAACGTACTTCTGGAACGACCTTGGCTTGCAGCTCAGGCGAACCGTAGTTGAGAATTGGAGGGAGACCAATGACACCACCGTTGAGCAGACCGTCGAGGGAGCCACGGGCGCCGAATCGCGCAATCTCCCCGTTCAAAATCAACTGTAGCGCTCGTGAGAACGCATATAAACGCTTTCACAAGCCAGTAGCGCACCTCATGGAAGTAGTCAAACTCCTCTGGCTTAACGACGCCGTTCAACAATGTCTTTCCCTTGAGATGTTTCCCTGGGCCGAGTCGCATCGCAAGGAAGTTTACTTGGGCCAACTTCTCGACAAGTGTCTGCGGTATCCGTTTGCCGTTTGCCTCGCATTGCTCCGCCTCAGGCTTCACGACCTCTTCCAAATACGTCCTCAGCGCCTTGTGGAACTTGCGATGACTGTCGTTGTAGTACGGGCTGTGGAAGCCCTCCGCCAGCCAACTGGGCTCGCCGTACGGGACCTTGGAGATATCGCCTGGTTGGGGCGCTTTGATTTGCTCTGTTTCGTTGGCGATGACACCGACTTGCAGACGCGCGTATTGGGGGCGGAGAAGGACTTCATGGCGGTGAAGACCGAAGAAGACATCGGTGGTGTCTTTGCCAGCGATGCCCGGCATGTGGAAGACGTTGGCGCCGCCGGGATGCATATCGGCGAACCTAGAGACATTGTACACTTTGGAGTCGACCACAATCCACTGTTGATATTGTTAGCACGTATTCTGTATGCTAGGGGAGGATGCTCACCAAGTCGCCCTCTTTGTTGTGTTTTTCGACTTCTTCCCAGGTGAACTGCTTGAAGTTGGACATAATGGAGTGATCTTTGGGTGGGTGTCTCGGTCGCGATGGTGGTGGTATATAAGAGAATGCGCTATTTCCTATTGGGCAGTTTGACGACGATATAACCGGAGTCCGCGCTCGGTCTTTCCCCACAATACTTACGTGCGACCCATGTTCGTGTTCCGAAATTCACATGAATGCGGGGAAGGCTCGACGTCACGCTACCAATCACAAAGAGCCCGTTATGCTGCTTTTCGCCTACTTTTCTGCTCTGCGGGCGCAGAGAAAATGCACGGACTTCAAAGTTCACGTAAAGAAACGAGCGAAAACAGCAGCGGGGAGAGTCATTGGATCGCTCAGAGCATCCGAATAAGCTGTACTAACGCCGAAGAAAGTTCAACTTTGATTTCCCGAACGGTACAAAGCAGAATCGAATCGCTCTAAACTTGCTGACGGTTTTCCGAGCTCGTATCTCCCGCTCCCTGATAGCTTTGCAGCCCTCTCTTCGCCAAGTTGCCGCGCTGTCCATCAGACTCCGAGTCGCAGGAAGGCAGAACGAAGTAAGTACTCTCCTCGGATAATGCATGAAGCTCGCAGAGAGATTCCCCAAGGCAGTTGCTCAGGCCGTAGTTCATTAAGTATCGACGGACGGGACGTACTGTAGTAGACAGGCATATCGTTACACTAAGCAGAGAGATAGTAGTACACTACATACAGTTTTCACTACATTCTACACAAATAACGCAAGTACTTTCTGAACGGTGTCTTTAGGCATCCACCGCCTCACGCACTCCTTCCTCTGCTCCTTGTTCCCTTCAGCTACCGCTTCGAGGCATGCTGGCGGCAACCTGGCGTCACCGTCCCCGTTGCGCACCTGGCTATACAATGCCACTTCTTGCACCAACTCTGCTGACCCACGCACAATGAGAGTCCAAAGCTTTTTCGCCGGCTCTTCCGCATCCTCGGGCCTCCCCAAATCACTCCAGATATTGCATGCAACATGGTGCAGGGCAATGAGTCGTATCGCCCCCCGCGCTGCCGACCCGGTCATCAACGCCCCAATGTACGCCTTGATCATCTCGTTCGCCCGCTCGGTAGGATAAAGATGCACCCGCACGTCTTCGCAAACTAATTCCTCTGCCCCCACGCTACCCAAACTCTTCAGGACGTGCCCAAAGTCGACCCAGAGATGTTTTCTGTAATCGTGTTCATAGCGAGCACTAGTGGGAACCAGTAGGACCTTGGCGAAGAGCGGATTTCCGAACGATATCGAGTCATACAGACCAACCAAATCCTGATAGAACTGGAAGAACGGTGTTGACGGTCCCAGGAATCTCTTCGCCTTTTCCTCCAAATCGTCCCCGCCCGCCACTCTCGGTTTGGCTCCAGCCTGGAACGGCAAGAGCATCTGCCCCATGAACTGTGAGACAGCCTGATCCTTGAACACCTCGAATGCTTGGCCTTCCTGTTGTCCGTGCTCCAGCATGAATACTTCCATGCAAGCCAGAACCGCCTCCGCCCTCCCGATACACGCCCCATCCGCCAGCTTCCCTGCAAACCGCCGCACAACCTCTCTGCCTACATTCGTCAACAACAGACTGGCGCGCACAATCTCTGTCTCCGACGAATCCCACCCTGTAGGGAAAGCCCGCGAGCGCTGGAAGACCGAGCCTTCGCTCCCAGACCTTAAAACATGGTCGATAGGTGTTAACGTCCAATCTCGCTGGAGAGGTAGCCCAGAGGGATACCACTCGCTGGTGAGCAAGACATCCGTGGGCAGACGCGCCAAAGTACTGCGCTTTAACGCTTGAGGCGTCAAGACAGTAGGCGCTGCCTGAACATCAGTCGAAGGTTGCACGGCATGCTGCAACACAGGCAACAAGATTCCAAGGCCACCGCGTTCCCAGATGATATCCGGAACGCCCAGCGCGCGCTCTTTGGCCCACTCCGCATCGATGTTCTTGAGCACCTCTCCCATAATGTCGACAGCGACATCTTCATCTCCAATTTGCAATCTTGGGATGACCGCGAATGCCTGCGCTAGCCACGAATCTGTCGATGTATCTGGCAAGGTGCGCACAAGACGGAGGTAGTACGCAAGCAAAAGAGACAATGGACGGCACAGTACCCGGGCGTACATCCCTGGCAACCCCTTTGCATCTGGGAGAGTCCAGAGAGGGTGCATGACAATCGTGGCACACAGCTGTGAGATTTGGGGCAGGGGAAGGTCGAAAGCTGGCGTAGACGGCGATACCGCGACAGACAACCGAAGCACCTGCGCCAAGGTCGTTGCGTACTCCGAAGCATTCACAAGTCCAGCCATGGAGGGCAATCCCTGAGAAAGTGTGTCTTGCAGCCCCAACAACGCAGAGGAAACGACTGCTTTCCCTGCCACAGCGAAATGAGGCTGCAGGACCTCGATCGCACGAATCTTTTCGGTTTCCCCGCCTCGGACCCCATTGACCCTTGAACCTTCAAGCCAGGCGGCAATGGCTGCCCAAACTGATGGTTGTGCCTCCCCTCGTACTACGACCAGATTATAAAGGTCTTCTGCCCATCCCCAAGCCACAACCCGACTCCAAGTGATGTCGTGCTCAGGCGTCGTTTGATGTGGATCCGTCGCACAAGTAATCCAAGCTTCCAGCAATCGCGCCCATGCCTCGACGATCCGTATATCCTGTGAGTTCGTAGATGTGTTGAGCGAAACGACGTGAGCCGCCAGCCGCGTCCATATCTCTTGTGCATCTGTTGCTACATGTGTGTAGAGCCCATAGGTAGCAAGAGTGGTGAAGAAATGCAAGGTGCCAATGAGGAGATCCGGTTGAGGGGGTTGAATCGCAACGAATTTGAGCAGTGCGTCTGCGGGATCGCATAGTGCCTGTGCGTTGGCCCGCGACGAGCGTGCCAGGGTGCTGAGGAATCTCAGCGCCTCCGGTCGGGCATTCACTGGTTTGACGAGGAATGTGCTGATGATCCCAGCCAACAGTTTAGGTGACTGCACTATTGCGTCTGCAATGGTCCCAGAATGTTTCGCCAGCCGGTGTAGAATGGCGAGTAGTTCCAACTGGTTGGAGGTGATGTCTGAGTCTCGCTCTGCTGTGCCAAAGTCCGGAGGCGACACAATGAGAGGCGTGATTTGCGGAAGAACTGTATCGAAAGGGATGGCGTCCACCAGAGCCGAAACCGATGGCGCAGGTGATTCCGTCGTCGAGCCCCGTATGTTGAGCTCAACCTCCCCAAAGCGTTGTTCCACATCCACTATGTTGACGCCCATGTCTTGGATCTCGCGTTCTTCCCAGCCCACAATGCACTGCCATACGACACTGATCCCTCGCGCACCGACGCTGCCACGCTCCGGTAGGACCTCTAGACCAGCAAAAAGAATTCGCTTGAGTAGGGGGAGCGTCTTCGACTTCATGGCCTCGAGCACCGCGTTGTCTGCGCCAGGGCATCCCTTTTGCAGCCAACTTGCCAGTCCAACCATAGCCTTCATCATAGCAGCTCTTTGTGCACCCACAGTCGACCGTGCCAGCAAAAAGATATCGTCGATGGTGTATCCAGCACGCGAACCTTCGGCATGGTGATGGAGTCCAAGATGTGTTGGGAGTGTGAGGCTCTGTTCGGCGGAAATAAGGTTTCCTGAGAGGTCGAACCGAAGCGCGTCGATGGGCGATGCCTCGCTCGCAGATTTTTCCGCGGATAGAGACTGCGACATCCATGCCAAGTCTGGGTTTGTAGCTGCCGCAGTGGGAAAATATCGCCTTCGAATGTCTTCAGGTGTACCCTCTTCTGGACTGTCTTCCTTAGGAAACCCCTGGAGTTGCGAGGGGATAGTGCCCTTGAATGCGCCGAGTGATACGGTATCGCTAGAACCGTGCGGCTCTGGGGGTGGTAGCGCAAGCATAGCTTTGCGACGAGGGGAGGGTGGTGCGGACTCGTATACATGGACATCTTTGGGAGAGAGTTCAGCGAAGCGGAGCTTGCGAGATCCCCGCATGGGTGAGGATGGCCGGGAAGTATTTGTGGACATGGATCCAGTTTTAATTGAAGCCAAGGGAGGGGAAACTAGCAGGCATTAGGCACTGACTTGCATGGCGGGGAATATCCATACCTGGCCGTGGGCGCTCTTCATCTGTCATTGGAACTACAGCTGCATGAGCAATGAGGGCATCACTGTTATACAACAGATCTACCTTCAGGAATACCAATGGCCTCTGTAAAATTAGAATGAGCATAACCCAAATGATTGACTGGTCAGCGCACCTTCGCGTTTCCTCTTTTTCTCTCTGGTTTCACGAGCTCTCTTCAAGATTTCCCCAACATCGGCGCCAAACTGTTCGAATATCTCCTGCTTCTCGCGTTCCCGTTCTTCGTCCGTCATGCTCGCTACGCGGATTGCATTTTGCTTGCTGACCTCTTCGAACCAATCCCCGTCATCTTCACGTTTTGGCTGCGGTTTAGATGGGACGATGACTGGGGGCGCCTCTGGCCTGGATGGACCAGCGACCTTGCCTAGCTCTTCGCGCCTTCGCGCGAATGCGCTTTTGCCTTTGGACCGGTGCTGGGCAACAGGAAATCCTTTTGCTGACGGCGTTGGTGCTAACGGTGCAGTTCGTTTCGATGTAGAATCTCGTTCAAATATGGATCCGACAAGAGAGGACTGCATGACAGCTTAAGGGCAAGACTTCAATTTCGGTCCTTTTGGGACCACAACAAAGCGCAGAATGTTCCACGCGTTTGTCATCACGCTGATCGTCTGTTCGACGCCGACGCGACTGCACTCCCAATGAGGATTTGGGGATATACACAAAGTTTTGGGAATTCGGCACATTACACACACTATTCTACAGCTTTATCCTTTGGTATCAATGTACCGAGTCCAATGCTGACCAGCAACAACGTAGACATGACAATGTACACCAAGAACCCTCCAGCGAGATCCCTCTCAATCGTTGCAGAGAACATTGCAGAGCAAAGCCAGGGGGATAGACCACGAATTCCTGAGCCAGCCATCTGCATAAGCCCGTTTGTAGCCCCGAGAGCACTACTGCTCGTGACATTCTGTACCACCGCAACTTGTATCGCACCTATCGCGGCGTAAATTGCTACAGTTGCCGCCAAATGAATGGCAATAAGTGCCCAGACAAGGGGAGTAACATGTCCTGCATGGCGTGCGACAGTGCTCTGCGCCGCGAACGCCAACGAACCGACGAACATAGAAACCATGCTCCCTATATACACGCGACGCGGACCAAAGCGACGAAGGACCCGTCCGAGGAATAGGACTTGTAGTGAGGAGTTAATGAAGCCGTAAGTGGCAAGAATAGCCCCAATTTTGTCCGGAGAGAAACCGAGGCCGCCTAGTGGGATGCTGGTGGACCACATCAGTGGCATGAGAACGGTGAAGCCCATGCCAACAAAGGAGCAGGCGCAGTTGTTGATTATACAGCTTATGACACCAGGGTTGAGAACTTCCCATACTGTTGGCGGTGCCGTGACTGCGTGCTCATTCGGCGACGAGGATGAAGTGGTTACATCGACACCGTCCAGAAGTCCGGTCCGCTCAGTGGGTAAGTTGTTTATTTTTCCAGATCGAACTTTCAATGTAGGATGTGTCTATAGTGCGAGATAAGTTGTGGGACTAACCATGAGGAAAAGGAAGTTTACCTCTTTCAAGCTTACTGTGGCAGAAAGGAAGATGATAAACGCGAAAATGGCGGCGGTTCCACAGGGTAGGAGGTAAGGATAGTCATGTAGCACAGACAACTTGCCTAAACTGTCCGGCCAGCGTTTCGCAGGATCAGCAAGGAGTCCTCCCATCACAGGTCTGAGAGGTGTAAGCAACTGTACGTACGCAAGGATGCAGGCCCTTACCCGACAGCATTACCCAGTCCCCAAACGAGTGGCATGACGGCGAAGGCATCGCCAATGTTGGTCGAGTCCGAAAGCTGGGGCATCTTCAGCATTTCAGCAACGTTTGTAAATGAGCTATGTACCTCTGCTACAATCGTTTTTGCTACGCCTAGCCGGATAACTTGTGAGCAAGAAGTAAACCCATAGAAATAGCAAGAGCATACCTAGATTACCATTAAATACTCCTTGCATGGCACGCAGAAAGACGAGAAGCCAGAAGTTGGATGTGAGACCAAAGAACAGCATCGCGAATGCCAGTCCGAGCGGGCCAAGAAGCAACACTGGCCTCCGACCATATACATCAGATGCGCGCCCCCAATGATATACTGTGAGGCATTCTGCGGCAAAGAAGACGGAGCCCTAGGAAGGTGAGTATATATGCAGTAAATATTCCAGTAGTGAGGCGCACTATAATGCCCGAATAGTATCCCGTCTTAGCATCGTCTCCTTCAGTGATCCCTGTTTTGCGCACGAACTCGGGAAGGAAAGGATAGATGACCGTTCCAGTAATGGGTTCCGCCAGTTGAATGGCATACACAATTGTGAGCTGCCACCATGGTAAAGGCGACCGTTTTGCGACCTGGCCAGTCATCGAAGTAGGAAGCAAGATCTATGGCGCAGAGTACTGGGTGTATGGTGCAATGATGCGGAAATGAATCGTCCTCGGAAAGCAACAAACTCTCGGGGCTTGCGGCGCTGTCTTACTGCTGTACACCTGATGAAATAGCACGAACAATTGACAGTCTCACGAGCCTAGCGCACACTGATAAGTAATCCAAGTCTTGCTCAAGACGCGTTTGAATGTCGATCGCAGAGCCGATCGCGTCTGACGTTCAATCTTTTCCCATCATGGACATGCCACAACCTAGCCTGCCTAGCCATGCTATAGCTAAGTACAACAAGGAGACACATATGTCGTCGATGACGCCTTACTCAATGCGTAGACTCTGAATGGCGTCGGTTAATTGCCTGGGGCTCTTGTGGACTGGCTCCCGAACTTGAGGCTTTCGACAACCTGTTCCACTCTCTTACGAAATTAGGAGCGAACGGAAAACATTCCATCAATAATGTAGCATTGTTGTCTCATACTACTAGACAGAACTGGCCGTCGTCACAAACACACCTGCTCCATTGTAAGTACAAGAAATCCTGATAATGAGTACTCTACAAGGACAGTTTCAATCATCTTTATGTCGATGCATATGCAGCTTCTTCGGCTTCTTGACCCTACTCCTCCGAGATCTCTTCCTCGCTGGATGGCTTGAGCTCGGTAGGGATCTCGAAGTAATCGTCCTCGATGTCCGGGAGCCCCAACCCTGCCGATACTGTTCGCTGTTAATGAACAGTTCGCTCAGAAGGGTATCTTGCACTCACCTGTTGACATAAACACTACTTCTACTTGGTCCCGCAAACCTGCGAGCATTTCGTAAAGGCTCGAACGAACGGCCTCCTCTCGCAATGCAGATATCATGATCACTTGCTCCCACGAGTCGTCTGCCCAGCCCTCGCAGCACACGGATACTTTCGAAAGTGTTGTCTTGCGCGACTGTAGAACACTGTCCAACCCATTACCATCGAGATTGAATGGCGGGCGCGTATCCAAATCGTAGTTTCCTGGGACAAAGATGACATTCAACTCTTTAAGCAATGAACATGCGTCGGCGCGCCCGCTGAGTGTGTTAAAAACACGCGACGGAACGTGGTCACTGTCCACTGCATCCATCGCTGTGGACGTTCCCAGCAAAAACTCAAATGTGAGGCTTCGGACAGTGGGTAGTAGGCGTAGGATTTCCATCCAGTCATGTCCGTGATCCGGATGCGTGTTCACAGCAGTGAACGTGGCAGAGTCCAAGTCGATGTTCTGATTGTTTCTGAGAAATTGTAGGATGTGATCGGAAGCTGCAGCAGTCACTGTCATGTTGTGTATCCGTGGACACGTGATGCAAGGCAGCACCCAATCCATTTCGTCGACGACGAGTGTTGTTAAGCAGTTGAGCACTATATGGTTTGTTGAATGCTCGTCATCTACTTGTTCAGCGGATTTGATCAAGTTGAGGTCCTGGATGTTGGTGCATAACGCAAGGAGGGCCATCAAGCCGCCACTATCACCAAAAGATGCCTGGATATCGACGTGCGTCAGAGATGCAAAGGGAAAGTTGGGGCTCTGCAGGGGATCAAATCGCAGAAAGAAAGTTTCGGATCCACCGTAGTCCTCTTGAGCATTCTCAGGTTCTATGGTCTCTGAGTCAATGCGAAGGAGATGGACCTTAGGAATTGATGCATGATTGAAAATCCGCAGTGCACGGGCAATATCAGCGGTTCGATTCGGCTTGCCTGTCAACGACAGCCAGACTTCCTGCAGCTCATCCAACTGAGTGAGTGAACGCATTTGTTGGAGGCCGCTATCAGTAGTAGTCATGTGCAGCGCGCGCCAGCGCGCAGATTGACTCGAAAGCAATGGAAGTGGATTGGCTTTTCCATAAAATTTGTTCGTCAGGTCGATGCTTAGCGTCAAAAGATTCGAAGCCGAACAACGAATGGCGCGTTTCACCAAACTACGCCTATCGAAGAGCCAAGACCACGCAGACGGAAGTGTGAGATTTGCCCACAGGGATGGAGTGGCCTCCGCAACCTCTTTCCATCGTTTGCAAACATCTGCGAGTGTCCCTGGTCCGCTCCTGCCTCCATAAATGCTGGCATCACATCCGTTGCAGTCATCAAGGTAGTAGTCGAATATCTTCAGGAGAATTTCTGTAGGGATGTCATGAACGGCGCCAACGACTGCACGGTGTTCACGGATGCTGTCCGCTATTTTATCTCGCTGGGCTCGAAGGCTGGAAAGTATGGTTTCGACGTAGGAAATCTGTTCATCGCATGTTCCCAGTTCGGACTCCAGTGCACCGATGAAGTCCCTGATTGAGGAACGAATTGCCTGATCGTCGCAAGCGGCGGGGTTGCGGTTCACCGCTTGGTGAAGGAGATGCGCGTACGGCGAAGGTTTGGACGACAAGGGTAACGACAAGGAGCTGCAGCACGGATTTTTGCACGTCTTCGGAATCATTCAGGCCGACTTTAGCAGACTATCAGTGCACAACACTCACCATGGTCGTGGTTGAATTCCAAGTGATGGGCGGCGATCACGGCCCGATGTCCGCGCTACAATCCACTCAAGTGGGCCCTGAGTGGGCCTGGCACAGTGGCACTGTTGCAAGTTGTCCGACGTCTGTCCAAGTCGTCAGCACGACCTACTCATTAAACGGACCCAATTTTCCCTTTTTCATATTTGTCGAAGATCCCGTTGCAGGACCCCCGTTAATAGGCGCGAAGGATTGATCCCAGAAAATTGGATATGGATACTTTTTGTCCAAACCGGGAGCTCCTTTTTGGGACCAGTCC
>KN880863.1:0-14470 GCA_000934385.1 Cylindrobasidium torrendii FP15055 ss-10
AGGAATGTGCTGGAACTAATGCACGGGAAACAATGGGGGGAGTGTGGGGAGGTGGGAAGAGCAGATTGGGAACACTTCACACAACGGCGTCCTTATATACGAAGCCTGGTGCCGCTCAGGATGCAAAATAAAAGGTAGCAACCAGCGAGAACTGGTCAAGATCGAAAATGACTCGTCGAGGCCAATTCCTGAACCAGGGCAGTGTCCAGGGTCTGGTACCCTTTGGGGAACAGGCGATCGGGTCACGCCGCTCACGTGGCCCGGAACAAGCCGCACGTCTTCTTGCATTGTTTGCTGCCAGTGTCATTGGGCGGGACGTTCGCTTGGACCGACAGCAAAAATGCCTCTGGAAATTGGATGAGACCGTGTTCGAGAGGTATCATGGCTGCTTCATTGACCTTTGTCTGGTACTAGGCCCCGACGACGCAGGAATAGCCGCTCCAGTGCATGAGACCAGGCGCGCCAGACTAACGACCACGGGCGGCTCGAACATGCCCAATTGATCAATAAACCGGGTATACACGGGAAGTCATGCGTCTGCTCTATCTAAGTCTGGACTCAGGCTGCGCCACTACTACTCTGAGATGAGCTTGCGCGCCGTTTTCAAGGACTTCCAACAACGAAACCATGGTCCCGCGCGGAGATCATTCTGATCTGATTTACATCGCAAATAATAGTCGGTGCAGGTCAATATCCCATCTCACCCCAAGACTTGCGGGGCGAGTTGCCAGGTGAGCTGTGCTCCTCATCTGGGGTATCTGGGGTATAGAAAGTCTCTGAGCCGTGTAAGCGGTCCGTATACAAACGGATTTGATTGGGTGAAACTTAAGGCGCCACTACTTACCATTATCTATGCTGCTGAGCGGATGAGGGGATTATAACCCCAAAGCAATCTGCCATTCACCTCGAAGGTGCCTCCGGGTTGCCTGAGTCTGACTTAAATTTGGCTAGCTTGGTCTGTGACCATTTACTACAGACATAGCACGGTTCTGAATCGTACCATTGCATTTCCTCCTTCGCTTTTGCAACGCCGGTGAAGTACGGAGTTGTGTAGCTAGCGATAGGGCCGGACCTAATTATAGCGGCGAAGGAAATACAAGACGTTGGAAAGATACGACTGTATATTTCCGCGAAGGAAATTGTACAAAAACTCCTCGGTTTGAGCGCGGTACTCAACATCAGGTCTGTATTGACACAACAGTGAACATAGGCAATGCATGTATCTTGAATATAAAACAAGACGGCGTATCAAGTGGATATGTTCAGTTATGAACAACCTTCTGGTCAGCGAGTGGCACAGTCTAAAAAGGCAGTAAGAACGATTGCCCGAACGGCCCAGGCTCGGTTCGCATCCCAGTCAGCTATTTCTGTCACGAGCAGTGGCCATTTTACAAGACTGTTCAAGACGAATTGCCTTTATCGAAGCATTTACAGCACCAGAGTGACCTATTTGAGCTTCCAAAGGTATATTTTCGTAAGTGGCGCGTCGATCAAGTCGGAAACCCGGACCGGTAAAACTTGGTTAGACCAATAAGGAGCACGACGCTCTGCTTCTAAAAAGTGGATATTGCCTCCATTCTTTACCAATACTATACTAATAGCGTCGATTCACTAGTGGGATAAAATTTACAGTCATCCCAACTCAGGGATTGCGAACACGAGGCTACCTAACTTACCAAATCTGTGCAGAACGATCAAAAGACAACCATGTAAACAGTGGGCCAAATGCCCCTCACCAAGTTCACCAGTGTGTTGCAAAAGCTCATGCAAGTGATATCATCCTCCCCAGTAAGTGTTGACGGTACACTCCATGCCTAATTTTATATGTTCCCGCGCCCAAGCATGAGTCCTATATCTATTCTCCGCCTTTCAACCATTAGATAACCGTAGTGCCTATTTTGACGCGCATTGTGAAAATGAAGCTAGATAGACTACCAATTAGCCCGAAAAGGCTGAATCGCGGCCAGTACGCCTACCAGAGTCGTACAGTCCAGCTGGCACAACACCAATGACTAGTAACTATTATGTATGTCATGAGCTTCAAATACAAACACAAATACAAACCCACAGGTACCGAAGCTGAAGCGCTAAAGTCGTGGGTAGCTGAGACAGAACGTGAAAGTCAGCCACAAGTTCATAATCGAGTGAAGCATGCATGCCGGCGGCATCTCGCCTTCTGACTTCGTGCCATCATGGGGAAATTGAATATCGCGCATCACAAGTCATACCATCCGTATCGACGGGACAACATCGAAAAGGTTCGGCGCGATGAAGAAGAAGCACGGCTGCAGGAGGCCAAAGAAGAGGGCAGGATGATGCTTGCGGTGAGCTAATCAATCCAACGTCCGCGTTGTCGCTGATGCGCTCAGTAGGACTCAGAAGCACGCATGGAGACGCTCCGACAGCGCGCAGGCCTGAACAAGCCTGCAAAGAAGAAGGTCAAGGCGTCTGATGATGACGACTTGAAGCAGGCTATAGCATCCTCGTCCTCACAAAGCCAACTCACGACGACAAGTGGTCATATCAACTTCTTTCAAGACCTCGAACAGGTTGGAAAGCACTTTGACATGCCTCCATATACCTTCTCACCCTCTTGTAGGGAATTTCTACGTCTGCTACTCAGTTTACGAAGAAGAAAGATCCTGTCGACTTCGATGACCGAGGTGTGCGCATGGTGCAGCAGAAGGACCTTCGGCCTTGGTACTCCAAAGACGGACAAGAAACGGATGAAGTGGATTGGAAGGCCGAAGCAAGGCGGTACGTCGCCCTTTGCCAGCCCGCGCCGTCGTGTTTAACTCATCGCACAGACGGAGAGATACCGAACGCAAATCATCCATGCACGACCCACTCACCTCCATAACCAAACAACTTGCTTCTTCTTCGTCTTCATCTCATAAGACATTTACAAGACCACCACCGCCGAAACCGCGCACAGATCCGGCAAACCCGCCAGAAGTCAACGCGCGCCTCTCACGCGAGTCCTCTGAACGTGAACGCGCGATGGCTCTCATCAGACGGAAGAAGATGGAAGCTCTGCAGGACACACCGAGCACAGTGCATGGGGGTGGGTCGGAATATGGGGACATGTATAATAGAGACGCGGTGTCTGCCGCACACCGTGGCCGAAGTAATCCATATTCTCACCGACGATGGTGAGGAAGATCCCTCTATCCAATGCAGCTTACACCTTCACTTTCTCGTTGGCCTTGCTCTAATGCTACTGCTTCGTACAGTAGTGAGCTAGCGACTGAGCTTATCAGGCTGCGTGTCCCAGGCGTGTCCTGGAAAACCTGGCGGTTGTAACTTAACCATGGTCGTCTGTGCTCGTCGAAAGACGGACAGGGTCTTTGCATGTCAAGCAATCGGTGCTCGACAATGTCCCACTCGCAAACTTCTCCTTCTAGCATACTGTTTTGTTTTCTTGGAGAAATGATGGTCGATACAAGCTAGAGGTATGAAAGTACAAACAAACAAGTAAAAGTCTACAAATGTCACGCATAACCACTACGAGACAGGCATAAGTATTCGTTAAATTCGAGACGCCTTTTGAGTCAATGGCGCTCATTGCGTTACAAGGGAAGGATAGTCATGAGGGAAATGGGAATGCATATGGGAAGAGGCCGGACTGGAAAGTAAAATCACTGCTGGTAGGCGTACTCAAACGGGCGAGGGTAGTAGTAGAACTCGGATGATGGCGAGATGTCGCTGTCCAGGGCACTAGCGAGGGCGTTATAACTGCTGGGGGAGGAGGGGAAATCCTGCTCGCTGTTGTAGTATTCCACCGGCTGAGCAGATGGTGGGTCGACGTAGGCACCGGCGGCGGGGACATACATGTCCGTAGAACCGTACGCGTTCAAGGAGTAGCCGTAGTCAATTCCAGTGTCCGATGCGACTGGTGCTGCCATCGGGAAGGCGGGGCGGTCCTGCTTTTGTTCGTATGTGTTGTCGTATGACCAGTTCTGGGTGGGGGACTGGTCGTACGCCATCACTGGGTAATTCATCATAATCCCATTCAAATCGAGTTTCTCCATTACGCTCGGGGAAAATTCCTGTTAACCATTCAGCATCGGGGGCTGGTACAATAAAATGAGCGAGAAGACGTACAGATTCAGGATAGTCTGAGTTAGAGGCCTGAGGGCATGCAGTTGCCTCGGGAAGCGTGTCGTACTGGTTAGAACCAACGGGGCTGCTCTGGGAGGCTCTCAATGTCTGTCGCTCGACAAGCAGCAGATAAACTTACGAGTGGGCTGTAGAGAGTCGCCGACTGAGATTGGTACGGGGAGTCAAGCGATAGCGGAGGCGAGGGCGCGCTCGAGGGAAGGGAGGGCAGAGAGAACGGCTCAGTCCAACCGCTGGAGTATGAGTCCTCTGATGCAGACGGCGAACTCGCAGTTGGGCTATCCTTCGCAGACGCCTTGCGCGAGCGCCTTGGGCGGGGCTCGTCCTTGACCAAGGCGAATGCCCTGGCCACCTCGCTGAGATCCTGATTGGCGGCGGCGCGTTGGCCCAATTGCGCGATGTATGCGAGATGCACCTTGGTGTTGCCGTAAGTCTTGCGCTTGCGGCGCTCGACCTTTGCCTTGGGCTGGAACTTGTAGCCGGGATACAGCTGTTGATGGCGGCGCGCCTCAGCGTCGGCTTGATCCGCCCAGGGCTGCTGGCCCGCAGGACCGAGCGCCCTCCATGCGGCAGCGACCATACGCGAGATTTGGCGGTGGTCGGTGATCTTGGTGTCTGCAACAAGTTTGTGGCTCATCTCTTTACGATAGAGCATGAACTTGTTGAGAGGACGCTTGATCTCGTTTCCAGCTTCATCGAAGGCGGAGGGAGACTTGGACTTGGACTTGGGTTTGGCGGAAGACTTTTGGGCGGAAGACTTTTTGTTGCTCTCTTGTGTGAGAGGTTGCGCGAAAGTAGGTTCTGACCCGTTTGGGACATACCAACCTTGAGGCAGAAATGTCAGCAATCCATCATAGTGTGGCCAAAGGGGTACATACTCGTGCACGTGGCATTTGGGATAGAGGAGAAGGATGTTGGGTAGGTAGACATGGCGGGCAGCTGAAGAATCGGGGGGAATCTGAGGCATTCAGGTGCTCCCTGGGGCCATTATATAGACTTGGATAGTTCATTGGGACCGCGATTCCTTCCACAACGCCCGTACCAGCGCCGCCCTCGACGTGACAACTCGCGTGGGAATTGGTCAGCCGTGACTGAAAGAAATGGCAGAGGATTGTCACGGAGAGAGATCGGTATGTGAAGCTATCGAGGGTGAAATGGTCAGGATGTGACAAGTGTGAAGGTAAGAAGAGGTCAGAAGAACACGAGGCGGACATGTATGCATGTTCAGTGCTCACAAAGCTTCCGGGACTGGGTTATCCCTTCACAATATTTCACACCCTTCCTGGTATCACAGAATTGTTCCAGTCGCCGTTGATGCACGCATTACTATTGGCTGGATCACCCTTTTCCATACGCAAAAGTCATCAAATCCAACATTCAAGCCCACACAGAACGACCCAAGGTGCGACATGGCTGCCTCACTGCAGCCTCGCCGCAACCTCGTCCTGCATCTTGAGGAAATCTAGCAGACATTTTTGTTGCGTTCATACGTCAGTGCCATTGTCGTTAGTCAATGTCGGCGCTCTTGTAGGTGCCGCCGTACGAGTCAAGAGTGGAGCGTAAGCACGCCAGCGTAGAGTTCGCTCTTGATCGTTTCTTTGTGGACAACGAGGCGCGTCAGATGCAGGGAGAGGCATCGTGACAAGATATATCGCCGCCACCATCGTCGATTTGAAAATCCAAGGCTAAGTCGGCGCACATTGAGTTTTCACCAGTTCCGTCGCGCCAAATCTATCCCAAGAAACATTTATTTGTAGGCTCTGGGATAGTTGCACCAGCATATTCGCTAATGATTGTGGGACGCAGCAGCCCACTATAACACGCCACTCGCGATCATTATGGGTATCCCCAAATGGTGCATGCCCGTCATGCTGCCGATTCGGGCGAGAGAAAGCAACGCTCAAATGAATGGTGTGGGTCAATTACGACGCGTAGATGAGGGTACGGGACGAGTCAGCGTGCAGGCTTGACCACCGCCCAGGGATTCAGAATCCTGGGCGCAAATATCCTCGACAATTCGCATAGCGCTTTGACACAGACGAACTTCCGTGCAGGTTTCCCCCGTTGAGAGGGACTCAGAAAGCTCTTGCTGACTGCTGCTATTGGCTTCGAGCTCAAATTCGAATTTGACTTGACATTTAGTTCAAGACTCTCCAACAACAAATTTTCGTGTCAAGCGGCGTTCAGACTCAGTCATTGAGAAGTTGGACTCTCTAACGGAGAAAAAAGAACCTCAGTGGGCGACCTTTACCTTCTCCGAAAACCACAAGGACAACCGATGCCAACCAGGAGAGGCTGGACCTTGGCGAGGACGGCACAGAGATTCCAATTGTCACTGCAAATGTCTGCCACTTTGGAAAGGACTGGATAGAATTCGAAGTCGCGTGTGTCATATGTGGGACTGGACATCTGGCCGGGAACCGACCGGGCTGATTGAGGGTCCACTTGACGGCGAAAATGACCTTCTATCGCTCACATCTTGCACTGAGGTCATGACAGAAGAATTTGGGCTAACTGATTGAGGTGGGATTGGAAGGTACTATGGATACATCGAGTATAAATATCAGAGCTTGCGTTCTAACCAAAGGGCCTGCAGACACATTAGAAATGCTAGCGTGGGACTGCTCATACTCACCGGGGCCATCTCTGTCTTGTTCCCATCATCGTCCAACACAGTGGTTATCGTCGCTGGGCTGACACTGGGCGTATTGAAATGTCTCGAAATATCGCGAAAGGTATCGGCATTGACCCCATACTTAGCGGCAAGGGCATCGAGCTGAGCTGCGTTTGTGAGAGACTTTGCTTCGGTCAAGAGGTCAGTGAGCGCCTGGGCAGGTATTCCTGTTTCCTGCTGTTCGACGCGTATACGCGACTGGACGACTTGGTCTGCCCGCGCTGACTGATTTGTATTAGACAGCGGTCCAGCTTTATGAGAGACGAACTGACGGGCTTCACGGGCTGTACGTGTTCGTGCTCGACGCGCGCCACTCCAAGGCGAGCGAGGTTGGCTGCAACCTGTGGGTCGCCGGCGTCGGCGTCGATCTCAGCACCTCGTTTTGACGCGCTTTGGGTCTGGGGCGGTGGCGCGGACGTCCGACCTGTAGTCCACGGGACACGCGCCGTGTTGGTAGGCTTCGGGTAATGCTTCGCTGCTTTACTGGCAGAGCTTCCCATTGGAGGTCGGTGAACAAAAGAAAGGACGCGTCGCCACGTGGTAGATCACACCTTGCTTCTGGACGACGACAACGACGGGCTGCTGAGCGGCTGAACGACCTCCCCTTTCTACTAACGACCCCTCAGTATATCTAGAGTAATGTCCTTTGCACCCAAGTCTACGCCGCTCGTCGCGTCCGGACATACTCGTCCAGTTACCCATCTCTCGTTTTCATCGCTCCAGGACGACGGCAGTTACCTTCTTATCTCGAGTTGTAAGGATGGAAAGCCGATGCTACGGGAATGGACTGGAGACTGGATTGGCACGTTTCTCGGACACAAAGGCGCCGTCTGGAGCACGAAGCTCTCCCCCGATTCCGCACGTGCTGCCTCTGGAAGTGCTGATTTCACCGCGTACGTCCAACCCTTGCAACACGCGTCTTGGGGCTAACCGTCGCGTTACAGAAAGGTCTGGGACACGTACTCTGGCACTCCGCTTCATTCATTCCCCCACAACCATATCGTCCGCACCGTTGCGCTCTCGCCGACCTCATCCCATCTGCTTACTGGTGGGCAAGAAAAGAAAGTCAGGATGTTTGATCTCGCACGTCCCGACGCCGAACCCGACTATCTCACCGAATCGGCCGGGCTGGCCCACGAAGGCACCGTCAAGAGCGTCGTCTGGGTTGGCGATCACACGGGTGTCAGCGCTGGCGAGGACGGCCTTGTGAAGTACGTGCATTCCCCAACACGCGATGTCTGAAACTCAACTCTTGCAGGTGGTGGGATCTCAGAACACGACAGTTAACGAACAAGATAAACTTCTCTAATCCTATTACTTCCATGGAGCTCTCCGCACAGACAGGACGTCTTGTTATCACGTCTGGTACCACTGTTGCATTCGTGCCCGCCCTTCCAAACAGTAACGGCAAGGCACACAGCCTGAACCTAGCTTATGCGCCGTCGTCCGCCACTATACATCCCATCTGGCAAGACCGTTTCGTGACTGGCAATACGGGCGACGAATGGGTTCGCATTCATAGCATGGATGGCGACGAACGTGAGGTGCTGAAGGGCCATCACGGGCCGGTGCATTCTGTTGAGTACAGCCCTGATGGCGAAATGTTTGCCAGTGGCAGCGGTGCGTGTTTATGCTACATCTCTGATGTGTTTACTGATGGTTTCGCAGAGGACGGTATGGAGAACAATAATCATGGTCATGGGCCTTTCATTGACCTTTTGCTGCAGGGACGATTCGGCTGTGGCAGACCACACCTGGCAAGACGTACGGACTGTGGCAGGGACAGGGCTGACCTAATGCGCCGCTGGAGGGAAATCTGGTTGCTCGAACGTACTGCTTACCGTATGAATAAGAACTATATTGTATTCACGGAAGACTCGGATCTTGATGCGATGACGGAGAAGACGACGTGCGAGCCGACTGAGTGTCTGAGGCCTGACCTAGAAAAGCTGCGATACGTCATGCTTGCTCTTTCCTCCCACCGCCTCGGCACACGCATTATTGTTCCCACGGCCACCATGTCCATTAACCACCACCACCACCATCATCGCAGCAACAGCGCCGGGCGCTCACTCTCGCCCCGACGCGCGTCAACATCCAGTGCCGAACGCTCGACGTCGCCTGGCCCGACGCAGACCTTCCACCCGCATATACTTCCGCGCTCGGTCCCAACACCGGCCCTGGTAGAATCAGCTGCCAGCGGGGCGCACTATGCCGGGATTAAAGTCGACGGCTCCCAGCACCGTGCAAACAACCATGAACACCAAAGACGCTCCTCGGCTCACAACGACGTCGAACTCGCTGCGGACCACGGCCGCGTATTGGATGACCTGAAGGAGATATTCTCATGCCGGGCAACAGTGGAGATATTCGAGCGCTCCTGGCACAAAGACGCGGTATTCGAGGTACGTTTTGGCTTGCAAATGGAGTGTGTGAGGATGCTGAGACAAGACGCGTCACAGGATCAACTTGCGTGCGCGAGGGGATACGCTGAGTACACTGCGCAGGTATGTGGTCTCCATGTTGTTTAGCCTATGAGAGCTCACAGTATCCATCCTCCTAGTTCTTCGGTCTGGTACGCTTTCCCCACAACGCGATTGATTGCCCCATTAAGCCAACTCCTTTCTTTCTTGTAGCCCAAGATATTCTCGAAGAGCGAACAACTCTCAATGCGCCTGATGTCGTCCACGAGTATGCCGAACAGGATCGTATATGCTCAATCGCAAGCGTATACTGCAAAGTGGATCAACAAGACCAAGGTGCGTGTCTGTTTCATTCACATAGGCGCCTGCCCATATTTGCGTTAGGTGATTGACTCCATTATCGTTGTCGACCTTGATGAGGACAACAAGGTCGTCCACCTGGCAGACCAGTGGAATGGGAAATTACCCACCTGGTGGGGCAACCAATTCCTGCGTCGCGCAAATGGATATATCACATCCTACCTCGTCAGTGTTCCCAAGACAGACACAAAGACGCAGTGATTCTTCAGCTTGTAGTCTGGACGTTGTATTGTCAAGCAACCAATGCTTGTATCTTGTAACCTTCTTTCTCTCTTGTAAAATATGCTGTACATTATATTGGTCATACACGGAATAGCGACATTTGTGTTTTCACGCCTTGACTGCGTTGCGAAATGACATAAGAGAAAGCGCGACTATCAGCCTTAGGGTCAGACTCGACGTGCAAGAACGATAGTTCCAAAGTAAATATGATACAGTGTAGCGATCCTTGTAAAGTTGTTGGTCTCGAGCTAGCCGCAAGTTGTAATCCTATTCCCAACACAGTATACTATCCATGGCGCTAGAATTATGTCCACCAGTCTGAGTCTGAGCTTGTACTCATTCTAAGAGTCATGAAAATCTGAATACGACTCGGTCAGTACATAGTACTAGTAGCTCAGAGTGAGTCTGCAGCTTACTACATATGTTGGTGATCGGCACTGAGCGTAGGAAATCGAGATATATGACAATCCTATTCCTTTTGCGTTTCGACCGACGCGATTCCAATGCTGCCCTCGTCTGTGCTGGGAGTCATTGTTACCGATCAACCTTCCTTTTTGGGAAACTTGCTCCCGTACCGTTGGCGATCGCGCGCACATCCCCAGCTGGGAAAAGTATCGGATTCTGTACTTTCGAAGCAATGCGAAACGTCACCGTGACTCATGACTGCCCGGGTCCTCGCTCCCGAAAAAGTAGATAAAGGCGACCGACTGATTTCCCAAATCTTCATGAAATACCACCACTGTAACACTACCACTGGTGCAGAGGACACAAGAGTTCTTGTGTCCCCTGCACCAAAACAACTATATAGAGTCGTTGACTATATCAACAACCGGCCAGATCAAAGAGGTCACCTTTTATCCCGCCGTGCCGCGCAATGTCCCGACGCCGCGCCCATCGTTGTGTCAGAAGATGTTGCCCAACAAATCCGAGACCATGTCGCAATTTGGGGATGTGATTCTTCCCCTTTCATCTCCACCACAACAGACCCTCTTTGGGCTCTTTGGAAGGCCTCACGACTGGCAACTCTTCCAACTCAAAGCCAGGCCAATAAACCTGGCGAAATACAAATTCTGCTTGTCAGGACAAATCGTGATGTTTTTGATCTCTCGCGCCGCGAGATTCAGAACATCCTATATGCTCCTTGCGAGCCAGACCCACGAGCAATACAACGCTACGCGTCAAGCTCAAGCGAGGTGCTAATCCTCGACCTCATCCGCAAGGATGAGATATCGGCAACAATACCAATCGAGAGCATCGTCAAGTTCATTCCACGATTTCTCAACATCAACACATCGTGCTCGGCATACGTCTGGAAATCTCAAGTATGTCAGGCTTTCGCGGAAGACCCGGATGGGATCTACTTGTTGGCGAACTTCCTGGTCAATGTATGCTTGGAAGTATCGCGGGTTTTAGGATCTAGGAATACCATGGGTGATATAAATGAAGTGGCCGGAAGTGTTTGCATGCACGGAGTCCACCTTCTGGGAGCATTGAGGGGTGGTTATGTGAGCAAAGAGGATGTGCAGCGGTTATGGGCTGCACTTGTCGAAGAAGCTGGACGGCATGATCTTTTACAAATGCCAGGCCAATGCCAGGGAGAAAGCAAGGGTAACACTGAAGGACAACCGGTTACGTGATCACACGTTGGCTGGCTAGGGTGGGACGAGCCGTTTGATACGGACAGATTTATTGCTCTTACTTATGGTCATTGCCTCTTTTGCGTCTATTTGTCCAAGTATCTATTTTCATATGTTCCTTATATGCCGAATCTGGCGCGCCATGAGTAGTACTACTGTTTTTAGAAAGTTATGAACTGTATTCTGCATGTATGCTTTTCTGTAAATGTGCCCGTGCGGAACTCAATGAGACTGGAATTCGCAGCCACTGTAACCGTGAAATAAGGAAGATTATGGAATAAGCGACAAATTCAAGACAGAATAAGAATAAGCTCCCCTTTAGGGAATAAGTGATAGAGTTGTCCCTAAGTTCTAACGTAAATTTAGAGCTTAGATGCAAATGTCCACAGCGGCGAAGAAATGGCACAATGTCAACATTTGACAACACTTCATAATCATGTGCTCGATTTCTGAGCTGAGATGTGAAGTATCACTAAGCCTATCTAAGATTATCACGAACAATGGACGATCGGATCACTGACTAATCAACCCAACATTTCTTTATTCGATGCTCACAGACGTCTTTGGTCACAGCTCCACAAGTAAAAGAGACATAGACGTGTACAATAGATAAAACCAAAGGAAGGTAAGATGTGGTATGTATAACGGATGAGATGGGGGTATGTGTGTATGTGCAAGGATAGTGGGAATACAGGAATGTAGTACAAATAGATATCGTTCGCAAGTCCGTCTCTCTTCACTCTCTGCGTTGACAAAAAGGTAGGGGGTGTACGTTCTGGGAGGGGCTGATACGGTCTGCACTTGCGTGCGGCGCGCCGTCCGTTCTCGGTTCAGTGAGCCAAAGACGAACTAATTTTCGCGCGAGCCGGCGCTTCAGACGTAATCACGAAAGCCAATTACAGGCGGGAGGTGTAGGTTGGGATGCTGATAATGTATTCACGGCGCGGTGAGAATGCATGCAAGGTCCTTCTCGCTTGCTGCAGCGAGGTCGCGCGCGCGTGCTTTCAGGCGCACTGCAGTAATGTTAGCGCCAATTGATTGCGTTGGGGAAGACAACATACAATTACGGTCGAGGCTGAGCAGAACTACCTTGACCGGTTTCGCCAGAGCCATTGCGTTTGCTTGGAGGAACGCGCTGCGGTCCATCCAGTGCTCCTCGTGCCAGATCGCTGCCTTCAAGATGAGGTCATCCATACTGCGCTCTGGCGACCCAGAAAATGATATCTCCTCGGTGCGAATGTTGAGGTTCTGGAGGTAGTTGCCCTTGGATGTTTGGATCTTCAGAGACGTTGAATGAGAGCGAACATGTGACGTAAGGTACGCCATAGCATCCTTTGCCGCTTGGCCAAGCTGTCCAATATTGTGGGAAATTCCGTCGAGCTCCATCACGACAGGGAGCGGGATTATCACAGTCCACCGGATGCTTTCGACCAGAGACGCGAACATAGCGAGCGACGATAAAAGAATGTTGGTGTCGACAACCAAGACAGTGTAGCCTGGTTGGATAGCAAGGAGAGGGCGCGTGTCGTTGGTCGGTGTGCGTTTTGGACGGCGGGAGGGTGCCGTTGCAGTCGGTGTCCGTTGTGAGTCCTGAACGAGGCTCTCGAGGTAACGGCGGCGTTCCTAAAAACAATGAGCACGTATAAATCTGTACCACAAGATGCACACACCTTGAGTGCGCGAATCTCCGGCGTATCGTTGTCACTATCCTCGTCGCTTTCCTCGGAGGCGCCGAGAATACCCTCGTCGTCGACTTCCATGGCATCGTCGGCCCAACGGGTGCCCCCGCGCCTGCGCTCCGCTTCCTCGTTCTCAACCCGTGCTTGCTCCTTCCAGACGGCCACCTTCTGTGCCAGTGCGCCCTCGACCCTCCATTCTCTTGTACCCTGAGTCCACTCCAACCCATCAACAGCGCCTGTGACCTCAATTGCGCACCGCACAAGTCTAACCCACCGCTTGCCATAGCTGCCTTGTTCACCTTCCTCATCATCGTCATCTTCGATGTGCCCATCCGTCATGTCCTCCTCCTCGGCGGCGTTCAGGACTTCCTGCTCGACCTTCTTCTCCAGCCCACTTCGCCAGTAGCCACGCTCGAAGACTTTCCGCCCGACCCATTCCATACCACGGAGACACCAGTCCTCGGGCAAAGGAGGGGCGCAGCCGGAGGTGATCATGTCCCACCGACGAGCATCGGCGGGCATGACATGGTCGAGGTGCTGAGAAGACATAACGGTGCGCGGGACTGTTGCAAAGAACGCAGCAAGGGCGTCCCACGGAATAGACCGCTCGAGTACCTCCCGTGATCCGGTATGCTTGAGTATTGTTGACAAAAAAGTAAGCAGAACAGTGAGGTACGGGTTGATGGTCGAGCGAGCGAATGGTGATGGCTTGCGGGTCGGGCGCTGGAGGACATACGAGAACATCTCGAAAGCTAGCTGCATAGCCAGTTGGAGCTGCAGGGGTAGGTCGAGCTCTTCAGCTGTCGGTGGCGACGTTGCTGAGGACGGGGCTGCGTCAACGTCCATGGACTCGTCTGCCATCGCCTCGCGCTTAGCCATGACGCGCATAGCTGCAGCTGTGCCGGGGTCCCTAGATCCAACACCACCAAGGCGTTTGAGCACGCCGCTTGGTTTGCCGTATTCGAGAATCGACCCAATATTGACCACTGCCATCATGATCCAATCTCTGTCTTCAGCGCCTTCAATTTCCAACCGCTCGACAAAACGCGAGAGCGTTGGCTGGAATGCGTCGAGGTCGACGTTTGTGAATAGCATGCCGTGGAGCAGAACAAAGAGGTCGGCTACGTTTGCATCGGGAAGCGACCGTCGAGCCTGATTTGGCTGTGACCAAATGGGCAATATGGACTCGCGCGACGTCTGAAACGGGTGTAACGTAGTCATACTATAGACAGTAATGAGCAGTGCAACGAGGATATCGAAAATGGAAACGTACCTCTTGACAAAATGGTATACAGCCCGAAGCTCTTCACTGTCGGTGTCCCTGCTAAGGAGGCCGAGGTGGTGGTGCAGCTTTCC
>KN880864.1:0-14430 GCA_000934385.1 Cylindrobasidium torrendii FP15055 ss-10
ATTTTTGAAGCCAACATTTGGCCAAAGTTTGGCCAATATTTGGCCTGAGTTTCGCAGAAAGTTGGCGAAAGTCTGGCCGTGATCTGGCTCTGCGCTGTGCGCCTTCCGCCGAATTGCAGCTGAACGCAAAGGAGATTCCGCCGCCAGAGCCTGCCAAACTGTAACAACAGTGTCCTCCGACCTTGGCGCGGTTCAACGGTGGTCGGGGAGGTGGAATATCTTGACATAAAGCATACATAGGCGGCGACCGCGACCACGATGAGGGATGCCTGGCCATTTACTCCGGGCTACTAGCCAATATTTGGCCAAATATTGGCCAAACTTTGGCCGAATGTTCACCGCATGGACAGCTCAATTTTTGGCCGAAAATTCACTTTTCAACCTCCAGCTAATAAGCTCTAATGAAGAAATGTAGCTTACCGGAAAGCCAGCCCATTAAACACGGTAGCTACACGACCCGCGCCTTATGGATTGCGATGGGTATCTGGCTAACCAAGCCCGTGTAGCTGCCCGATGTACGTCCTCATGAAGGCGCTGTGCCAGTAAGCGCTATACCTTTAGCAAGACAGTTGAACAAACATCTTTCTCACACCTAAATGCCTCGCCAGTTCCAGGCCAGGAATATTGGTATGCGCACGAACAGCTGCAAGTCTACAAGTCTCAAAGTCTACATCAGCAATGAATTGATACCAGGGGGCAAGAGGCTCTTCACGGAGGATGCCTTGGTATAGCAATAGATCTTTTGGTACCTGCCAATGCGTCGCGGAGGTTTCCAGGAGGTTTCAACCGTTCTGGTTACACGCATATAAGTCACGGTGTTCGTGAGAGAGATCAATCCACTCTGATATTGACCAAGGGATAGTGAGCCGCACGGCCCATGTCGTTTCAAAGCCTTTTCATCCTTTATTCTGCGTGTCTATGTGGGTTGCTCTGTGGTAGCGCCGCCAGAATCATCGTGCTGTTGTCGACTGTCCACCCGACTTCTCTTGCAACCGGTCCACTATTGGCGCATCGGCGGCGTTGGCAGCGCGAATGTCCATCTTCTCATTCGCGTCCTTCTGCAAGTTCCGAAGCTCTCCCTTGAATCCGACGTAGTAGATCTGTGACATGTCTCCGCCTACACTGTCACTCTGTACGCGAGTTATCAAAAGCCACAAGTCGTGAAAAGTGCGATGCATACAAAGAATAGACTGAGTGAAGAGACGGTCGAGAAAACAGGTTTTCTCAATGGATATTCAGTGACGCCCGATTCGCCTTCAAGGAGCGCCATGTCTATGTGTGGTTTCGTATTCTCTGCGTCAGAGAAGTCGATTATTTGAGGGTAGTTGACAAAGATTTGGAGCCGCCGTGGTGTGGTTTCTCCTCGACCTAAACACAAGAAGTTAATGTACAGTTCATTCACGGTAACAGGTTGGAAGGGAGGAGCTTCTAAGCTGGCGACTAAACAGAAACAAACCTGTCTTGAGAAGTAAAGCTTTGATTTTGACACCCTCGGCGAACGGGACGTGTATGATAATCTACGCTGGTTTGTCAGCGGCGAGTACGACGACGACGCGCGTTGAGCCATACCTGGTCGTCCACACTGGACTCAGCAAACTTGGCGGTATCGTCCCGTTGGTCCCACGGCTTTATAAGTTCCTTCGCGTCCTCTGGAACCGTCAAGTTCAGTCCGTGAACCCTGCACTTGGGCCATTTAGAGATACGATTTCCACACAACTGAGGGCGCCAAGGGTGGGGTGGATGAAGGATGAGTGAAGGAATGAGCCATTACTTGTCTCTGTCTATAGCGCCATAGATATTCGTAGCGTCGCCCACAAGCGTAGCAGCGACAGAGTTCTCATTCGACATCGTGATGGTTGATGGGGGAGTTTCGGGCCGGATCTCCCGTCAATAGAGGCTGCTACTTAAGTCCAGCTCCTGGGCACAAGCGCAAGCAAATGCATTTATGTATATGGCCATTATTATTCCAGACGATAACAAGTAGTAAAAAAAGGATACAGTGTGTGTATGGGTGGATCCGCCGAGTCTATGCAAATTATGATAACCTCAATCCGAGACAACCGAATGCTCATCATTATGGAATCCGTTCAACTTGGAAGAGCGCGATTTCCCATGATACTCGTCGAGTGTCTCCAATACGTGCGGAATGACCTCCTTGTCCACATTCCTGCCCCACAGAATGTCCAGGTGCTCGTACCCCGCAAGCCGCCTGACCTGTGTATGCTTGGGCAGTTGGTCCACCATCACGTCAATATCCACCAAGCTATCGACGTCGCCGTACATCAGTACGATGGGTGTGACGATGTTCCTCGTTGGGAATCGTGCCGGTTTATACGTCCGGACAGCCGTGCGGGCCACAGGCGACATGTTGGTGTAATCGTCGTCGTACATGAGGAAGGAGCGGTTGCGCATGATCTGGAACCAGTGCACAACGGCCTTTGTCGATGTGAACGAGTACAGATGTGCATAGGCACAAATCTTTTGATACGGCGAAATGTTGTTGCTGCGCCAGTTGAAAAGCATAACAAGACACTTGTCGATGACGGCAGAAAAGATGGGTGGATAGAGGATGGACTGCCACATTATGGCGCCGGAAAAGAGAGACTTGCGCCCAAAGAGAAGATAGAGGAGCGAAGGGCTGGTCTTCATGAGGGCGTCGACCATGGGTTGAGAGAGTCCGGCAGGGCTCATGGCAGGCGCAAGTGCAATGAAGACATTGATGCGCTCGTTGAGTTGCGGATGGATGCTAAGGGCGGCAAATGCTTGTGCAGTACCTTGGCTGAAGCCAATGTAGTTGAGCTTCTCCGCCTTGGTGATATTGAGAATGTACTCGATGGAGTCGGGGATGTCGTGCCAGGCAAAGTCGTCGATACTACGAAAAAGTAAGCAGTGGTTCCAAGGCGTGCAGAGTACCGCTCGCACCTAAAGTCCCAGAACTTGGTAGAGTTGGGGTTGTGGTGGATGGACTTCTTTGAGTACTTGTTGCCGCTGGAAACCACATCAGGATCAATGCCGTGAGTGTTAAAGATGCGTACGCGCCGGTTGTTACCCAACCAGACGTCGTATCCGGCTTCGACCAATCGGAACGGCAAGCAGCGCTCAGCATCGGTAATACAGACCCAAACTTCGCTGTTCATAAGCAGACCGTGGTGCATGTAGATGACCGGTTTTCCTGTGCTTGTTCCAGGGCTGTTCTTCTGCATTCCTGCTTTCGAAGGAAGGCGGTGGAGTCCCAGCAAGTATCCATCCTTTGTCAACACGACGTGCTCCTCGGGAGTGTAACCGTGTATTTCGCACAGCTCTTGGAAATCCATGGCGTGCAAAACGCGGTCCGATGCTTTCCGTTCTGGAGACTTCGCCGTTGGTTGGCGGACATTGTAGTTGAATATTGAGCGCGAGCGCTTGTAGAACCAGTTTATTACAGTCTTGGGTAGGAGGCAAAGAATGATGAGGCCGAGAGAATTCTCGATGGCGAGGAGAACGAATCCAAAGAGGATGAGCACGTATTCGCGAAAGGCCAGGCGGCCAATCAGTGGGACGTGCGCCATGGTGGTCAGTTAGAAAGAGTGGTGGTGCAGAGGAGAAAATGGGATCATATCAAAACGCATTATTGCGCATGTGATTCCCCACACACCACGTTCACGTGGTCTCGTTCACCACTTGTTCCAGCCTCACAAAGGTGGCAGACGCGCGCTGAACAGGGAACGAGGCTCACAGCATACACATGTCTTCCTAAAACTCTAGATTCGAGCAATATATGTACGAGATAAATAAAAACATCAGATCATAGGCAGAACGAGGAATAAAGAAAGAAAGGGAGACGATAGTCCTTCAGAGCATAGAGTATAATAGCGTCTTGCGCAGAGCAGTCCGATAATGAGTGGATATATATAACGCATAGATTCCTTAGCACGGCATCCACCAGGGAGCCAGTAAGCAGCGCCTATGGCGAGGTTTGGTCGGGCGGTGAAGCTGAGCTTGGCCGTTTCAGACTCGACCCCCGTAGAAGCTTCCTGGGTTGAGTGACCGACGCCGACCGCGGCGATGGCGCGAACAACGAAAACACTTTCTCTGCACCCTCTCTATACTTCTTCAATTTCTTGTTCACTCCATTGGTTGATGTCGACATCGTGCTCATGTCTCCTACATCCGATTGCGATTGCGACAGCTGTGACCGCGAGAGCGTCTGGGATTGTGGAGGAAGAGTTTGGGACTGTGACGGAGACTGGTCGGATTGGTTCAGTGCGCCAGGGTCCGAATCTTTGGAACGGAGGGATGGCGTCGTGGCTTGAGACGAGCCTACAGTGGAGGATGCCGCACCCATCAACGAGCTTGCCAACGAAGCGGGAGTCATTGAACGCCCCATCGATGCCTTTCCTGAATAAGACGACGGCGGCGACTTTGGTTTGAGGAATTGCCGTGGTCTCCTGAAAGTCAACTGATTCCTCCCTCGTTTCTCTGCTGGCGGGGGCGATTGAGGTGGTGTTGGACCTTTGCGGAAGACAGCCAGGCGGTACTTATCCACCACCCCGCGTGCGAAGAGACTTGTACTCTTGGGTCCAGGACCACCATTATTGTCCTCCCCATCAGCTGCATCGTCAACAAAGTCCCATTCGTCATCGTCTTCCTCCTGGTCGCCGCTATCCGAAAGATGCTTATCGAGAGCTTCGACTCCAGACCGCTCGCGCCGAGGCTTCTGAGAGAGACGGTTCGCTGCCTTGCTTGCCAATACAGCAGGCTCGCTGGGTGCCGGCAGAGCATCGACAATGTGTACTGCATGACCGTTGGCCTCAGGAATGTCTGGGGCGAGCTCTGTGGGCGTAGGCGGTACTGGCGAGTCGGGCAGTGGCGGAAGCTCGTCTTCGTCTGAAGGAGGTAATCCAGACAATGGGCGAGCTTCGGGCGTCTTGGGCTCCTCGACCTCTACAGCTTCTGCAAGGCTGGGCTCTGATGGCGATACACCAAGATTACGCAGCGCAAGTTCTTCCTCTTCGTCCTCATCCGTACCATCCTCGCTGCTATCATCCGCTTCGTCCCCATCAATGATGATCGACTGTCGTCCCTTGAAGGAATACCCATCAAACACATCCACGGAATCGTCCTCAACCAAAGTTGTTGATTTGCCGCCAACCACTGACGAGCTTCGTGAGACCGAAGGCGTAGTGTCGCGGTCAGTGTCGCGGTCAGTATCGGTAGCCACGTCCGTATCCGTCTGCTGTTCGCTTTCTGATGGCCCATCTTCTTCCTCGTTGTACTCGTCAAGCACGGGTTCCATGTCCAGGAAGGCCTCATCGAAGTTCTGCGTATCACCCTTATTCTCGGGATCCGTAGGTGGAATATATGGTGCTAGTTGGAAGATGAGCTAGCGTTACGCACGCCGCTAGAATGAAGGCTTACGAATGTAGCGCTTGTAAAAGACGTGACTCCAGTCTATCATAGAGAAGTAAGGATGTCTCTTGATTCTGGGCTCGGATAGCCTGAGCGCTGAATTCTTCTGCAAAAGCTATAGAGATGTTCAGTTCCCCGTCGGTCACAAGTGCATTCTCACTCACCCCGCGCAACAAACTCTTCGTGTCCTGGTCTATTGCCCGATCATCCGGGAAGTGTAGCTCATCCTGAAGCACTCTGATGTACATATCCGAGTTGTTTGCAGCCCAAAATGGCGTCTACCGCATTATTAGCGTAGGCACAGCTAAAGCTGAAAACACGCACTATGCCCATCAACATCTCATAGAGCATCGTTCCGAAACTCCACCAGTCAACGGGATAAGAATACGGCAGTCCCTGGATAACCTCGGGCGCTAGATACTCGGCCGTCCCGCAGAAAGTGGCTGTCATGTCATTCTGGGGCATCGGCCAGCCGGCTGTGAACTCGCCGCCTTTCTCGATACGCATCCATGGTGGGCTCACTGGTTTGGCACCATCGGCGGGGGTGACCATGGCAGGAAGTGCCCGACGCGGGAATTCCTTGGAAAGCCCAAAGTCGGTGAGAACAATATGGCCGTCCGCGCCAATAAGAATGTTCTCGGGTTTGAGGTCACGGTAAATGACGCCGGCAGCATGCAGACCTTCAACGCCCTCAACCATTTCAGCGGCGTAAAACCGCGCACGGTCTCGTCCAAGACGCCCCCAGCGCGCAAGCTGAGTAGCAAGGTCACCTCCGGGATGGAAATCCTGCATACCATTAGTGCTAGACAATGATGTCGTCGAGTGAGGTTTACCATGACTAGAAACAGATTCTCCTTGTCGTGGAAACTATAGTGCAGCTTGACAACGAAAGGGTCGGTGCCACTAGCAGCCATCCTCTTGAGAACTGCTTGCTCTGTAAGAGTGTGCTGGAGCTCTTGATGGGCAAGGACGTGACGCTTCGTGATAGCCTTGAGAGCAAAGAGATCACTGGACGATTTGTGGTGCACGAGCAAAACTTTGCCTGCACACCCCTTGCCTAGTACACGGAGCATCTCAAAGTCATCAATGACGACCTTGCGTTGCTTGCGCTTCACAGACTCTCCCGTGGTCGATTTCTTCTTCTTGCGTCTTTGAGATCCGGGGCGGGACACTGAACTTTCGTCGCCGGTCTCGCGGTCGGTCTGAGACGAGGCACCGTCCTGGATCGACGATGCGCCGTCTTGGAGGAATGAGGACGACTGGGGAGCATGGAACATACGCGAGAGCCGGTTGGCACTTTCGGGATCCGCCGAACGTGAACGATGGAGGCGACTGGATGGTGTTGCGCCTACTGGGGTCTTTGGTTCCGCCTCGGGCGATAGTTGTTGGCCGGCCGCAGCGCTGTCCGGATCTGCCTTCTTCTCCTCAGTCTCCTCCTTGAGTGGTGATTGGGGGGTGCTGCGAGTATGCTCCATGTTGGAAGCCCCGGTGTGTACAGCCAAATCTGAGCGAACACGCTTGATCGCCCGTTCAACGCGTTGGCTTTCGAGGTCGTCGGCCCGGACGCGAACAAACCGCTTCCAGACACGTCCCTGGCGGATAGTGGGTGAATTCGACGCGGTTGTGAGGTATGCTGCAAGCGCAGTGACGTTGGGGGGCCCAGTTTCTGGGTTGTGTATAGAATCCGAGCGTTCCTTGGTTGGCGATGCAGGACGGGATGTAGCTGGCGTTGCACTTCCAGTGGTTGACTTGCGTGATCTGCCCCGAGTCGATGCTAGCCGGGATAGAGTGGAGAGAAAGGAGGATTTGTTCTTTGCAGGCGCAGTGTTGGTGGTGGCCGCACCCATGACAGATGGAAATGGAGGGACGTGGTCGTGTGCGTCGCGGAGCTTGGCGTCGAGCTCAATGATCTCCCGTGCGGTGCGGGTGAGAGTCAAGTTGTGGGTTGGCGCTGTATGTGTGTGTATATTGTCAGCAGATATGAAATGAAACCTGGGCTTGTCTCGTACTCTTAATGTACAGGCTGTACGCCCGTTTGTCTTGCGGGCAGTCTGCAACGCTCACCGCCCAAGGGCCATCCCCAGTGTCGATACGGATGGGCAGTCGCCTCTGCGTCGATGGATTGCCTATCATCGTTTCTCAAGAGAATCCGAGCGTGGTCGCGTCTATACATGGATCAGACTCTGGTTGATAAACAGAAAAAAAAATTAAAACACACACCAAGCGAAATCCAAAAGGTGTTTACAGCAGGAAAGTTGCAGCAAAGATGGCCCGTAATGGTAGGAAGAGAGGAACACCACAACGTGGCCACACCAAAGTTGCGCGACGTCCTCAAGGCACGCTTGCCGCTTTTGAGTGCGCCGGTGACGTCGTCCAGACTTTGATAACAGCACTTCCGACGCTGTAGAGCTCGCCGTGCGCAGTGACAAAACCAACAAAGGTACAAGAAAGAAATGCTCGGACCGTAAAACGCGAATGAACTCTTTTCTGAATTTTGCTTCCGTCGCCGAGTGATCTTCTGCGATCGCGACTATACTCAACTTGAACATGGCCGGGCAGTGGCCGGGCTTATCTTTTTGTTCTTTTTTGGGGGGGAAGGCCCATGTTGATATTACGCTTCATTTCCGTCGCTCTGTACTGTATGTGCCGACCATTTCTCTCCTTCTCTGCCTCACACAAGCAGATGCAGAAAGCCCCACTAAAAGCAGACTAGTCAAGAAACGATAAACGGCATCGACGTCAACTACGCGTCAATTCCGTTGTAAGCACGCCCAGTGGGTTGATGGCCACCCGTATGGCGACTGTAAAATCCCCGATAATTCAGCTTTCGGGCCTAGTGCCAAACCCACCAAGACTAGTTAGCTCTGAACCTTCCAGCTGACGGCCTTGCAATCCACGGACGGGCCTGGGAACATGCATTGTAGCCTGCCTTTGCCCGTGTAGTATCTACTCCTCAGTCATCGTCGGTGCCACCCAAGCTTTAATTTAAATTGTCAACCACCAGCATGCGCGTGTTAATCCTAATGCGTGGAATGCAGCCAAGAGTAGGCCGCTCATGCTGCAATGGTGCTGAAGAGGAGGTCACTAGCACTGGTTGGACTCAGTACTCGATTTGCGATCACCAGGCCTTACCAATTAAAGGAAAGCTCATTGTCATTTCGTAAGCCATTTGATGCGCCTGGCCAGGGCCTTTTTAATGCAGATAAGCGTGCTGAGTGCATATATACACATGTACCAAGTACCAGCAGCTCCCTTTCTTCGGCGTGAATTTGATTGGAAATTGTACCATGGCCGGGGATTAGCTCAAGTCCCCTGAGATTTACTTCATTATGCATTAGCTTCCACGGATGCATCCGCAATCTCTTCATTCAACTCAGCATGAAGAGGAAGTTTGAGAGTGCAATGCTTGCGACGCTCCGAACGTGATACCCAATGGAGCCATAAAAGTTCAAGGCATCGAAAACGGAGCAAGGTTGTGCAAAAGCGAGAGCATATCAAAACTGAAAGGAAATGCGGAGAGCGCTGCTCAAGCGCTCATCAGTCATCTCAAGTACTCAGCATCAGCAGCCCCTCCGCCGCCCACTGCTCCTTCTCCCGCCTCTCTTGCTTTACCCACCGCTTCACGTCAGCCTTCTCCGTCTCCACCCCATGCGCCCTCTGCAAATGGCGCTTGATGTCGTACGCCCGACTGAACACATAATCGCATGCATGTCCCCGGAGTTTGACGTCCTCGTTTCCGCCAACGGTGAACGGTATCTCCAAGGCAGGGAACGGACACGGCAAGTACACCGGGACCTTCTCCGTTTGGTTCTCGTCAGCGTTTTCTGCAGGCATTTGAAGCAGCTTCGTCGCGTGCTGTTTGTAGTGATTGCCGGTCATAACATCCACGTCGAAGGGGTCCAATTCGATCTTGACCGCTTTCTTTTTCTTTGTACGACGAGGTTTGGGCCTATTGTTGGTTTCACTCTCGTCGTCGGCATCGTCTTCCTTCGGTTGTTCATGGTCGCGAGCGATATGGCGTTGCATAACATGCTTGTAGGCAAATTTTTGGTCGCAATCATCGTACGGGCAAGTGAAATCGCGAATTTTCAAGTGCACAACTTTGTGATGTCCAGACAGAGCGCGTTTCTGGGATGACAGTCAGCACGAGTGAATCCAAAAAAACAGAGGAATGCATACCGATTTAAATGCCTTCGTGCACTCAGAAACGTCGCACGAAAAGTCGCGGCCAACTTCGCCCCCGCGTCTCCGCTTCCTAGGACGTTCTTCGTCAGATTCTTCCTCTTTCCCGTTCAGCTCAGCCTCTATTTCGCGTTGCTCGTGTATCTTGAGATGCCCACGCAAATTCTTCGGTTGCTTGAACGTCCTGCCATTGCATTCGGGGTACGGACAGGTCGGTGGATGATCCACTTTCATATGGTGTTGAAGGGCAGACCATGTTGTGAAGATACTCGAAAAGTCCCCCGCAAGACATTGGGCATGTGAGCAAATATATTGCTTGCCTGTGTGTGGTCAGTCAAATGTCCAAAACGTTCACAATATTCACTCACGATGAGACCTGGCATGATTGTCGAGGAGCTGCTGTGTATTATATGACTTGATACATCCATCATGCGCACAAATGTACGGCTTGGTGTCTTCCGGGAAATGGACCTCGGCAATATGTGCTCGTAGCTGATGATTCTTGGGGAACGTCTCGTTACAACCCTCCCAAGCACACTACAACCAATTTAGCTCCTGTCGATAAATCACAACTTGTTAGCGCACCTTGATCTCGAAACCTGTATGCCATTCTAAATGCCTCTTCAAGTGTTGATTAGTCCAGAAGCGTTTTTCGCAGTGAGGTCTATCACAAGCAAGCGGACGCTCAGATACAGGAAGGTGCGCGCGTTTGTGCACCAAAAGATGGTCGTGTCGTGTGTATGACTTGCCGCAGTTATCACAGGTGTGCGGTCGCTGGCATTGATATTAGTACATATCCGACTTTTGGGCTACCATTGGCATGCTCACATCGCCGGTATGGGTTAACTCGTGTTCAGCCAGCTTGACTGGCTTCGTGTATGCCTTATCACATCCGTCATGGCTGCATTTGTATTTCCTTGGCCTTTGTTTGGATTTGGAAGGTCGGTCTGCAAGCTCCTCTATTTCTTCTAGCACCTGCTTGCTGGTGGATGCTTGTGGGGTATAGTCCGAATCAGATTGTTCAGACGATGTTTCCAGGCGTAGAATGAGTCCGCTCCTCGTCTTGCGCTTTCCGAGTACGCTAGGAGGTACTGTGACCGTAGAGGTCTGCATGATGGCGCTGTTCAAGATTTTTCACCAATGCGATCGGGACTTAATTCGGATTAATCACGATTTCTATTTGCAGTGCATATTACTTCCGGCCGGGAAGGGAGTGTGCCACTCAAACTCAGACTGCCGAAACGCTGCGCTTTAGGCGTCCATCCCGCAAGCTTTGTGGGCTTCGCTAGTCTCTCGTACACTTACAACGAGTTGTCAAGTCTGTCCCTTCCTTAGTATGTACAGGTGGGCATCGTTAGTTTTGAAATAATTACTCTGAGAGCAGATGATGCGACAGCAAAGAACAGTCAGTACATATGTCAAAGGTATGTAGCAAGAACACAAAAAAACAACACTAGAAGTTAGTCCAATCAGCTACTTTAATGGCTACTCTAGGACAAGGATTATTTGAACAACAAATGGAGCAGCGTACACTAAAAGTACTTACTTGGGAACATAGACATAAAGCAGCACTTGCCAAACCTACATCACACACCCGCTGAGCAAGTTCTGCACATGCGCTGCTAGGGCACCTGCATCCCCAAAGTCGACCCCTTCCACCACTTGTCCGTTCCCACCGGGTGCATCAATGCCACACATATCCCAAAAATTCGTTCCAATATCCAGCTCCCCCTCAGACTGCGACCCAGTTCCGTACGGTTCTCCGTCTGATGATAGAAAGTCGTATCCGTCCGATGCTTCAAACTGCGACAATGCATCCGGGTTCGTAAAGTCCAGCATCTTCAAGAACTCGTCCTCTTCCTCATTAGGCGCCAACTGCTCCTCGGATTCACTTAACGTTTGACTGGCTAGTTGAGATTGAGACTCTTCCGCCTCGCTCTGTGGTGTCTCCCCAGCACTACGACCATCGCCGCCGTCTGCTTCCTCCTCATCAGGCTCTAGGTCATCAGTCGTTGGTAATGGACTGCTGGTTGGAATCGGTGAAGACGGCGGCAAACCCTCCCAGAATTCTCTCTCTGGCTTCTTCTCCCGTTCCTCCTCTAGCTCGTCGTCGTCGTCGCTCGCTATAGGAAGCATTGTGCTCGAATCACCACGCTTGGTCGGAGAAGGTGTTCTGAGTTCCTGCGACAGCCGCGCCTTCCGTATAGGTGATTCCTGGTGGGAAACTGGGGACCCCCACCCCAGTGGCGTAAAAAGTGAGGACGGAGGCGTTGAATGCGCGCGACGTTGCTTCGGTGTCCGTGGCGGCGTGGTAGGCGGCCGTTTCTTTGGCGAGCCAAAGATATTGGAAGCAGAACCGCTGGCCGCCGTTGAAGGGTTGGCAGGTCGAACCGGCGACGACATTGACACGATAGGAAGTGGTGTGCGCGGACCAGCACGAGTCGGTGTCGACGACCGGGGCAGGTCATCTTCATCGTCCTCTGTCTCATCAAGTTGCGTCCTGGACAAAGCATTCTCCATATCCCCGCGACTTCGCTGCCACCGTCGCCTGGAATTCGCATTCTTTTTCTCGCGAGCCACTCTCGCCTTTTCTTCTCGTGTCTTGGTTTTCTCTAACTCCATCGCAAGTTTGGCTTTCTCTGAGAGGCGAGGTTTTGTCAATGTATCAGTCTTCGCCCATGAGGGCACGCGCCATGCAGATTTGGGCTTCACTGGCGAAGAGGCAGCGACACGAGGAGTAGACGGTGAGTCAGGGATAAGGATTGGGCGAACTCGTGAGCCAGCACTATCTGTCGTCGTTGATCGTCGAGGTCGGATAGGCGATGTAAGTGGCCCCCGCAAGTCGTTCTCGTCATCTTCAATTTGGCTAAAAGTGCGTTTGCGAGTGTTGGTATTTCGTGTCGGTGTCGCGGGTGTGATACCGGGGGTATTGCGTATGGGACCAAGGCCTGAACGTTGAGGCGATGGGGTGCTGTTGCGCGTAGGTGTCTTCTCAGATGCTGGAATCTTCGGAAGGATAACGGGATTCATGTTTTCCTTGTCTGGAACTGGCTTATTCGACGAGTCCAATGAACCTGATGATGGTGGTGTGGGTGTCGACGGCGGGTTTCTGACTTTCATCAGGATGTTGTTTAGATACCCTACCAGAGTACCGTTAGACCCTGCCGAGCCAGTGTCGATCTGGGACAACATGTGGAGGACGGCTGCCTCGGGATTTGGATTCGAAAAAATGGCCTGCTCGAACCACTTTGACGTGGGATCCTCTTCAAGAGGGATAAGAGGATGAGCGGAAGGTCCAGGTGGTGGTGGTGGGGGAGGGCGAAGTGGTCCCCGCAAGTAGCTAACGGGAGCGTAACTTGGGCCTTCACTCGACGAACTGGAGTGTACTTGTCCACTAGATGATGCCCGTGGTAGGCGAAGAGTAGATGGCTGCAAAGGCTGCGGGCTAACGACGTCGGCCGGTGTGACAAAAGCAGACGTCAACTCTGGATGTCCTGCAGGGAGACTGGTAGCGCGCGCTGGAAGAACAGGACGCGTTGTTCGAGTTGCGGGGGTGGGTTTGATACTAGTAGTCCGTCGCTTGGATGTCGAATATCCACAAGAATTGTACAGTATTTCGGCAGCAGTGAGCGTCTCTTGAACGACTGGTTTGCGTTCGGCTGCCTTCCTTGCCTTGGCGGTCTGCTCCTCTTCTCGCTGTTGGCGACGCATAGCTTCTGCAATGACCTGCGCTGTCTCCACAGTGGGCGCGGATGCTTGAAGGGGCGGGGCCATAGGCGGTGGCATGGAGATGAGTGCAGCATTGGGTTGTTGAGACGCGGGCAGACACGATGTGGAAGCTGGTGCTGGAAGTGAATGTGCTGATGGTGTTGATATTGCCGGTGTAGCGGAGATATTTTGCACTTGGCCCACCATAGGGATTCGCGCCGTCTGTCCAAGTGAGCGCGCGCACGCGACGTCAGAGCCTGGATACCCACCTTGCGCAAATCAAGAAATATATCCACCCCACTGCGCCCGTCTGGTGTCTTTCTCAGCTCTCCCGCCAGAGACGCGCTATCTTCCTCAGGCTCCTGTAGGCCCCAAGACATCAAGCCCATGGCCACTGGAACGCCACGGTGTGGCTGCTCTTCTCCTTCGGTGCGTTTATTTCCGTTGATTGCCTCCAGTAAATCGAGGTGATAAATGGTATAATCCGTGGTCCCTGGGCCGCACACTTCATGGAAAACTTCGGGGCTTGATTGGGCCAAAATGGATAGACAACGTCGGAGCGACACCGTCCCGAAACGTCGGTGGTCATGGCAGTTCGTGGGGGGAGCAATCAGATTTACATCAACGGCGGTAGGTCGTGCCAGCACGGATTGCGTGTTTCCATCGATAGAGTAGGAAATGCGTAAGATACGCCTTTCCATCGCCAAAGAGTATGAAGGCCAAAGTAAAGCAAAGTAAACAGTGTGTGACTCTGTGACAGACGTCGTCACGCTCGCGTCGCGCGCTCCCACTTTTGGGCACGTGCCACGCGTGTTAACAAACCGTGACGTAGGAACGTTAATTGTTTCTAGGCTGCTTGCAGGACACCATCTCTTTTTTTTTATGACCATATATGGACGAAATCAACGTGGTTTTCGCGTGGCTTGGGCTCGGTACTCTGTCTTGTCTAGTGGCCTTTGCCAAACATTGCGCCGTCAATGATCCGTTTCAATCAATACACACGGCCTAGTGATCTGTCCTGCGATACTCACTCGTTTGCGCCGTTTGTCCACTCCGTGGCAACGAGGGCGGACTGCATAAGTCACGCTTATTTGGCAACCCGTTTTGTATGTGCGCGCTGCCAATGGTTCAGCAGTACCCGCTCTCGCGTTG
>KN880865.1:0-14308 GCA_000934385.1 Cylindrobasidium torrendii FP15055 ss-10
TGATCCGTCCTTCTGTTTTGGGTGAAGGTAATCGGGTGGCGCATACGCGCGAGTTGTCCAGAGGGAGAGCGTCTCTAACTCAGCTCTCCATGGATATTTTGGTCTCGGGTGTGAACATGTGACTCGTCTATCATAGCTTTATAGCGAAACGATGCACGCAAACTTGTTAGACGCTTCGTATAGCAAGTCCGTTGTATCTTAGTTCTAGTTCGTTCGTTATGATTCGTAGTTCTAAAAATCGCAAAATCTCGGTGGTTCAACGCGTGTGTACAAACACAGCGTATCACCGCGTAGCCTTCCTAGCATAGCATAGCTGTTTGTCTTAGTATATATAGGCCAGTAGATACCTGCCTGGTCCCCATCTTGACCTCCTTGTCATCTTGGGCTCTAGGTGGGATAGTTCTCCTTTGTTGTACTCTGTAATCTAACCTTGTCATCTTGGGCTCTAGATCCCCGTCCATTGTCCGCCGTCTGTCTCCGTCATCCTGTGTCTGTTGTCCGCTTGCCTGTGAGGATAGAGTCGGACCTTGCTCCGCTTTGCCCCGCCGTCACGCCCGTACGCGACAAACGCTCTGGCTGATGGGCTGCCCGGGATCCGGGCGCCAGGAGAGCGTGATTATCGAAGGATCCGAGCTGGCGTTTTCAGTCAGAACTGCACTGGTTATTACTCTCGTGTAGTCGAAGGTGTCATTCAATGTAGCGTCAATCCCCGGGCTGAGTAGGACGCCCCTTTGTGCTGCTCAGTGGACGGTAGGGACAGGGTGAGAGCTAGAGCGTACCATGAGCCATTGGGGACGTCGCATTGGAAAGAGGTGGTCGTCATGATAATCTGCCCGTGGAAGATGAAAGCACTTAGCAAGCGTTGCCGCGTACCTTGATCCGATCGAAGTATGCAGATTGATTCCTCAATCACGTTCGCACCTTGACATCGACCCACTCCCCTGCTTTCTAACCCCAATCATATCCTCAATGTGGTCCCCTACAGATTGTTGATTCTGTTATGCCCCGTTTGACTAACATCCACGGAGAGTGGTATGCGATATTGAGCACACTGGACGGTCTTGATTCAATGATGCCAGGCAGATCACCACAGACGTCGAAGGGGATCCCGAGGTGCATAGAACCCAGGGGTGGCCTCTCGTCATCAGCGAAGCCGCCGTAGCTCAGGGAACAGACCTTGTTGGTTGGCATATCTATCTGCGCCTGTTCATCAACAAGGTCGACTCCAAGGAGCCAGGAAAAGGTTAGTCCCTGTATCGTGGGGTGATATGTCTTCGAAATGCCCTGTAGGCGTGAACCCGATTGAACAGGACATTGACTGCGTAATCGCATGCTTGACTCCAGAGGTGAGGGCGTCTCATGAATGGTAATCCTCGCGTACTCAAAGTTGTCTTTCAGAGAAAGACGGCTTCCCTCAACGTGACGATTCCTGCATTCACAAGCTTTGCCTTTGGCTGTGATGGAGATGAATCCGAGTGCGTGCTTTTACTTGGTCGCAATTTCAGTCATAATGACCTAGGTCCAGCCAAATTGTGGTCAGCGCCCGTTTCATTTCATACGATTTGATGTAGTCAATCTATATCTATATATCTATATAGTAAAGAAATGTTGTCTTGGTGAACTCACGTTCCTCAACGGCCATAAATTTGGCTGCAATCCGGGGCAGTGCCCCGTTTTGGCATCCCCCGCTGATGCTCAACAGGATCCTTGTCCCATCCCGCTCTAAGAATCGCTTCCGCCAAAGTCCAAGTCGTTGTCGCTGAACTCGTTGCCATCCAAGAGTTCAAATCAGTGTTCCGGGCTTCCTATTGGGTTCTTCTTGGACGCGGCTTAGGCGTGGACGCATAGCTTATCGGGCAAAGGGCCATCGCACACAAGCATGGTTGCGGGTTCGAAACCCGGCGTCTACCTGGCAAATTGGAGCTTGCTTTTTTTTTTTGGTTATATGATGTACTTCGATTCTTCGACCCGAACGAATTCCTGTAGAGGATATAAGTGAGAGTGGATACTGTGTAAATGTTCGGAATGGCGCAGTAGGGCGGCGTGGAAATAGAATGCGTACCTGCGAGCGTTCCCATTCGAAGACCTTGGTCCAGAAAATGTCGATGTCGGGAGTGGATTTGAAGAAGTCGACATGCTTGGAGAACTCCCGACCAATGTGGTAGATGTCCTTGTCGACTGGAACGGGACCCGCGAGATTCATGATTTGCTGAGCTCGACCAAGAGCGGTAATATATGCATAGAAATCGGTGAATTGTGAGGCGGACTCAGCGCCCCATTTTTTGAGCATGGCCTCTACTAAAACCACAGGCACGCTAGACGGGTCGGGATCGAGAGAGGTGGGAGTGGGCTTATTTCTAGCATAAATACAGGCCTCCCCTTATGTCAGCAGTCATGACTTATGTTTTGCCACGCCGAAGGGAGGTTCCCTTGCATACCCTCCTCGGGCCGGGCGCAGCAATTCGATAGGCTCGACAGGGACTGCATTAGCTCGTCTAGGCAGAGAGAAAGCCTGGAGAAAGCATGCGGCGAGTCCCCGAACCGCGACAGCCAGACAAGGCAGGAGTGGTAGCCGACGTTGAGAGCGTAAATATGACTAGATTGCATAGTCAAATCCCTCCACAGAGGTCGTGGAGAGGGGCAGTTGGCGATGTATGTCTCTCGATCCAAAATCCCACTCTCGCGCAGGTCCTCGACGCACCCAGCCTGTTGTATGTGTAGGGCCAATTTTCAGCGTGCACGAACGGGTGATGCGCATCAGCCTTTGCTCCATAGCAGTGAGCTTGGCAATGCGTGTCTGACGACGACAGATACCTCTATTATCCAGGAATTCTCCCACGATCTCTTCGATGAGAATCGGTCACTTAATTCCTTTTCCAACGGACTGATACAATCGTTCGAGTCGAAGTAGTGTGCAGTAGCTATCAGGGCGCTCGCTGCACGTGTCTATGCCGCCTATATACTCGAGTAAACATATGTCATAGAGGTGGTACTCAAAAATCGTGAATAGTAAGCTGTAAAGGAGTGTTGAATTTAGATAAATAGAATGTAAAACTAGGATTGGCAACGTAAGCTTGAGATTGGCAATGTAAAATTGGGATTGGCAATTTAATTTTTAAGTTGTAAATGAGCGCACATGGAGCTGGAAGTAGGATGGACGATCCCTACGGAATGCACTCGACATTCGAACAATATACTGTGGCGACTGGTGATCGAGATCGGTGATCTCGGTGCCAGAAATGGCAGGGACCTTCAGATGGCTTCGACTGTCATAGTCGACTTTCGTGAGACCTGGCTGCCCGGCGCAAACGACGTGAACGACATGCTATTACCTCAACTGGACAGGCTACGTCTTTCTGGAACGCAACAATGGAGTGAGATTGAAGGCGCGAGAAGCGTGAGGGCGCAAGAGTCAGGGAGCGCTGGTATGAGACGGTCTGGCTGAAGGCGCACATCGAGGAAGGTGTGTCGTGTATTTCCATGTTCTACTGTGTCTAACCATCGAACATTTCTGCTTAATGCTTCTCCTTGCCTCTGTTTTGCCACACCGATGAGGGTCTCCTCTGAGTACGCAGTAATGGACCATATCAGCGGGGGTCTTCAATGCATATGTATGTGGGCTTTTCATGTGTGTAAATCGACTTCTTGGACAATTATTCGAGCTCGTCCAGATCCAGATTCACATGCAGGCTGCCGGTACTAGGCAAACACAATCGTCGTGCTCTTCCTCTCACCCCACTGGCGCACCCGGCTTTCTGTCGACGGTCTTCTTTCCCGGTACCCCGAGCCTAGGAAATTTCAAACTGGACCACTCTTCCGCGGACACGGCAGGAATCAACAAAATGCGGGTCCCATTTGTAGCGCGCGATGTACGCGAAGGAATTTGGATATAGAGATAATGCGCGGTATTCTGGTACGTGGAAAAGCCTGCATGCTATCTTGTGCTTGAATTTATGATCAGTGTTAGCTTTCGCCCCGCGAATGTCCCAACACATTGTTGCGCTCAGTGTTGGGCTGAACCTTCGAAGCCCCGCGTGATGCCCATATCCTGGCAGACAGTCGCCTGTCATTGCCTCGGCTTCAACGCCCTTTTGATGTTGCGCCCGGATAGATGGTACTCCTCCGCGTACGGGGCACCCTTTAATTTGCCCTTACTCGTGCGTATGCTTGGCTTGACTATGGTACGCCGGCTCACCCTCACTTAGAACCATCTGCCTTTTCGTGACCATGGGGACCTCCTTCGTCTCATCCCTGATCCCCTCTTTCCTGCTCAGATGGAATCTCGGAGTTCGACCTGGCACAGAAGCAGGGAGACAAGCCTTCGATGCCATAGACCTCAACGTTCGCGACAATTTCAAGATGCTACCGCGTACGACCATTCGCCAATTACACGCTGGATTCCGGACTTGATAGAGCATTCCATCTCGTTCGGCGCGACCGCCGCTTCAAATTCACAGATTTCGAGCAGGTGTAGTCGATGGCGATGTTTTTTCGGCGGACGCTAGCGTATCCGTGTTCGGTTTTGTGCGCATCATCAAGGAAGACCATCTTGCACCGTCTATAGAGTGGGTAGAGGAGAAAACCGGATGTCCCTCTATGAACACTAGGCAGGTTGCGCTTTCCGAGGTCAATCCCTTCGACCAATTGATTTACTTCGACTAGATCGCCTTTTCACGGTCAATCGACAAGCAGCCGCGCTCAATTGTGCGCGACCACCCCAGCCAAAGCCATGATATATTGTTTCAGTGGGGAAGGGGAAGATGGACGCGGTCGAGGAGGTGAGTAGGCGTGCCACTATTCCCTTTTCCCCTCTATTTTTCTTTATTCATGCATCCCTCGTACTAATACCTTCTCTTACCATAATGATTATTGAGGATGTATCCTGTACCTACTGGAATACATCTTCAAGCTGCAGCTACTACATATTTTCTAGGCGTGAGAGGGACCACTGGACCACTGTGACGTCCATCTACTAGCCTTTCGATGCTAAGGGAATCTGGCACTCAGGCTTTCCATTCGGTCTGACCTGTATTCGACGCAGATGCTTAGCGTCGACGAGTCGACGAAGAACGTATTCCAGAGATTTACGAGATGACTAGGTCGTGAGAATTGCGTGGGAGAACGAACACTCGAGAAATTGATTTGAGAACGCCTAGTAGGGCAAACACTCTGGATCCATTCAACTTTGCGAGGGGTCCCCAATTATCCTCTGTCCGATCTATTGCTGAAATTTGTTGAACCTCTTAGTTGGTCAGGCCAATAAGTAACGGAATCAGTGGCAGATTAATGGATTAGTTCGCGGGGCAAGGAAGTAGTAGTCAACTTGCCGATAGGCAAACCCCATGATCGCGCTCTGCGCTTGCTTTCCCACCACCACTACCTCTTGCTTAATCGTACCACCCTCAAAGACGCACCAAGAACGAGCAAATTTCCCAACTTCTCTGAATCACTCACTGGATCAATCCCGTCCGCTGTCTCGAATACCAGGCCTCAAGGCCTCACACTCGACCCGGCCACGAATTGCAAAACGCTGAATAGACTGCGAAACGCGAAAGACGATGAAAGCTGCGCAGATGATGTTCTTGGAATGCAATAGGTGCGTTTGATCATGATACCCACGATATTTTGCGTGCTTATATTTATCTGACCTTGGAATTCCAGCGCGTTCAGTCGACGCCAGTCATGCTCCTGGGGATAATGCCAGAGGGCCCATTTTCGGACAGAAGACTGAAGACCACCCACTTTGGACCGTGGATCTTGCCTCAAGCTCTCGCGCCCTCCTGTGATTTAGTCTGCGCTGCGTACCCTCCCGATTCAGCCAATTCCGCCAAGCTACACTGATGCGCGGACACGCGTACGCAGGTGTCTCCAGCCTATTCTTTGTTGTGGTACATACTTATCATGGTCTATCAGCGCCGTTGCGACCTGCAGATTCGGCACTCATTGGTTCTCTCCTCCTTTCCAAGACTGTTCAAATGCATTCCTAGTTCTCTGCGTGGCCGCTTTTATTCACGAACACTATATTCCCGAACCCCAGCCGTAACATATGGTCCACTCACACACAACACTGTCATTTGGCGGACTCGTTCAACGCTGGTCACTTTCTACTCAACTCCTGCCGGGTTTCGAGTTCAGGACTTGGTCAAGTTCACGGACACGGCGGCGTGTGCATCGCATGGAATTTCGATTCGCCGGAGAGATACGCTTCATCGAAAATCAAGGTCCCTGCTACTGTCACAACATACGGGGTGAAATATAGCGGCCATCTTTGGACGTTAGTCCCGCATGATCTCTGTATGGCGTTACGGACGAGCTCCAGATACCGCGCCAGTGCTGGTCTAGGTGGAAAAGGACGTGCCGAACAGGCTGGAGTTTCTTGCGGGTCGCTTCATCGACGGGGGCCAACATGACAGAGAAGCGGAGATAACCTGGCTCAGCGTTTGTCTACCAATCAAGTATGTTTCCTATACGTGACCTATCTATCGTTCTGACTGTACGCAGACTACAGAAATCATCATGCGTAGAAGCTCGGGCGCCTGGATGGAAGATTAGGATTCAGATACGTGAATACTCAATGGGCTTAGCTGTCCGGCGCCGGGGCTGCATAGTCGCTGAGCAGATGCCAGACCCTCGACTATCTCCTGGTCCTGTGAAGAACGTTCGTGCCGGTAACAGGGCGCTTTGGTACACGCTGGGTACGTGGAAGAGACGTTCAATGCGCGCTTGGTGTTCGAATCAGTCAGAGGGGTCGGGTCATCGACCTCCGCCGGGCTACATGGCTATGGGACGGGATGCAGGCTCGGTATTTGTTATCCCAACCAAGTACGCCTCCTCTGCATGACACTTGTGCTGTTCTGATTGTTGCGCAGACTACAAAGCTCATCACCTGTAGAAGGATGGGCATCGTAGAAGAGAAGTCGACGGAGCTGCGCAGGCTGGCCGGTAGTGCTCGATGCCAGAATCGACTAGGGGGTGGGCTAGTCGAGGATACCATTCGTCACATCTCTGCCGCTACATCAGCCCGCACATTGACGGCGGACACTGGCTGTCGGTGAATACGATGGGCATTTGTAAACGGTGCGGTCGAGCTCTTGGTCGTCGCAAGCACTGGGTCGAGGAGTATGTGGTGGATAATCAGTAAGATGCGCAGATGGGGACGGGTTTTAGCCTTGTAAATGAGGTGGACATGTTTCCATCAACACAACTGATCCCTGCGCCCACCCGAACCTCCTCGCCGACAAAGATAGTGCGCGAAGCCATCCGTGCTGGCCGTCGCTTCTTTGCCGCCCCAGCATGAGACGGCGTCACTCTCGGGGGACTCAACAACAACGCCGAATCCGCTGAGGATCTAAGGGACCACATGGCCGTCTTGTTCTTCCATCCCGTCTCAACATCGTCCATGACACACTTTAGATGCCTACCATGGCGGGACAATTCCGTATCTGACGGTGAAGGAGCTGCGGATTGTTAGTATTGGATATTGGAGATGTTGAAGCCATTGGCAGTGCTCGGCTGGCGCTGGGAATGGGGAAGAAAGCCAAGGAGACATATCATAACCACTACCACTACCACTACCTTGTTCGATGGGTAAGTGTTTACATTTGTCCGCATGGCACAGTTCTTTCTCTCCAATTGGTGCTTACATAATAGCTGTCAGGACTCCAATCGACTTGACCTCTGCGACCATTCATCGATGAATGATCGAAGCACGACGCGTAAGTTTGCTTTCTCATCTACGACCACCACCATCAGCTCAACGATGCGGCACGAGACGCAAGCTTGCAAGGGCTCTGCGCGACTCCCCACACTCAACAGCCCCGCCATGCCGCAAGAACATCCTCAAGCGCTTACCGACATCGGGGACGAGACGCGGGCCAGGCTCACTCAAGAGCCGTATCATCGTTCCCACACAGCAGACATCCCTTCAGGTACACACGCAAGCGAACTTTGTGCGGAAACTTGGGATGTTGACGCCCAAAGAACAGCCTCTCCGGTACTTTTCTGTCTGCTGGTCTCCTCTGGTCTCACATTTCGATCCCTAGTGTTCTGAATGTTTATCATTATTTCAAGCCTGTGAGCATCAGAGGATGGGCAATCTTGAGCAGCCTTGCCGTAGATGCACGGCCTTCGGGTTTGAGTGCGATATGGCTTGGTTGCGAAGAACAGCTCCTGACCCGCCAACTACGTTAAGTGCGGAGAGAGTGATGCCTCAGTCATCTCAGAAACCACAGCAGCCACCCCAGACATCGCTTGGCACATCAAAAAACACCTCCACTCCGCGGCGTGCCGCTCTGCCACGACTTGTTGTCAGTGTCGAAGTTCCCCGCCGCAACCAGCCCACTCCGCGAACTTCGCCTGCAAAGAGACGTCTTGAAGAAACGACTCAAGTGTCTTCTTCCCTATCCGACGTAAGCTCAAACGCTATGGCGTGCACTTTTCACGCTGACCACTGCACAGGTTCTTGCACACCTTTCCATCTCGAGCTTATCTAACCCCCAGTGGTTGCGCACAACCCGTGACAAAGTCCTACACCTCTCGCTCGATGACCAGGGAACAGTGCGTGGGCAGCATCCGGATATTTGGACGCGCATAGTAGCGGTGGATGCATGGGATTTAGTTCAGTGTGCGCCATTCCCTGGACCAGACGAGCAGTACTTCCTCGACGATGGAAAGATCAGTGGGAATAGGCTAGTGGATTGGGACTTGTGTGGTGCCCTTGTCGATGCAGAGTCAAAGGTACGTTTCATAATCTTTTGTCATAGGCAACGCGACTGATGGCTCGCCAGTGCGCTTCCTGTGACCCTGGGCAATGCCGAATTGCGTGTGCTTCGGCGACGTCTTGCAGAAAGTGCTTGCTCGGGGGTTTCTCCTCATGTGGTATCTCGGTGCAGCAGCCCAGTGTGTCGACAAGGCTATCTCAATGCGATGAATACGAAGAGGAAGCGGATGAAAGCCCTCGACCCATGAAAAGACGATGCACAACTGCTCTTCAATCGGACGACGAGACTCCACTTATTCGAAGGAAGCTGCATGTAAAGGGGAAAGGCAAGGCAAGTCCTACAGAGAGTGAATACGGCCGTGTAAGCCTGTCATAAATTCTTTGCTTCTTCGAGAGCAGCTTCATTTAGACTAACAGGTCATCAAACTTATCAAATTGCTCGAGCCTAAGGACAAGACGTATTCGGTGGACTCTCTCCGCTTTCTCCGCTCAAAGGTCATCGAGCTTTCCATCGATGAGCAGCGGCTCATTCAGGCAAATTTCAATGTTATTTGGGCACGTATGGTCGCCGTGAACGTCTACACCAACCGAGGCTTCGAAAACGACACTATTTCAGAGTTCCTCAAGGGGAAAGGCAGGCGGGGACTAGCGCTAGATGACACTGGTACCCCGTTGGATCAACGAGTGAGGTTTGGATTGTGGGATTTGGACCCTACGCCGGTGGAAAAAGATGAGGAAGTATGCATGAGGCTTTCCTGTATTTGACTAATGTATACTGATCAGTGCCCAGTGCCCTACGTGTGTCAAGAGGGAGCAACTTTGTGAATATGCCTATGTGGTGCCGATGAGTGGGAAAGTAGGGAAAGTGGTATCCAAGTGTCGAAGTTGTGCTATGGGAGGTTTCAAGTGTCACCTGGCGGCGCACAACAAGGATGAAGAGGAAGAGGAAAGGGAGGAAGATAAAGATGAGCCTCAAGTCGATGAGGAGGTTGAAGAGGCTGATAATCAAGGAGCCGTGTTGAAGAAACGATTGCGCCCATCACGCATATGCACTAACACTGAAACGCGGGTAACTCAAAAGGTGAGTGCTCGGGTCAACTTGATGAAAACAATGCTTAATATGTAAGCAGCAGAACTGTGCAGTAGTTGAAAATGGCCGACAGGCTCGCGAGGTACTCTTATTGTCCGTTTTTCCCTGACGGTCTCTGATGATTGTCCAGGTCGCAGAGCTCATGAACGAGTGTCCAGAGACCAGTATTCGACCCGAAGATAGGTACACCCGCGACGAGCTGGACATCTCCTGGCTCAGCAGTCTGCGCGAAAAGCTACTTGTGTGCAGCCCTGCCGAAATCGCGGCCTTCCAGCAGACGAACACTGTGATTTGGGCACAACTGGTGTTCCTTGGCCTGACGGATGGCAATCCTCACTCATCAATGTGGACACTGGATGTTACGAAGGTCAGAGTGAGCCGCAATGCATACCCTATCTCGGTGGCAAACTGGGACCTGCTTCCGAAGAGTATGGAGACAGCGGTACGTGAATTTCTTGACTGGGACGAACGAACGAGGCTGATGGAGCGATAGTGCGTTCGATGCGAGCAAGAGGGTGTGGAATGCGGGCAACCTGGAGTGCACTGGAGGGGCGCGAAATGTAGAATGTGCGCCTTGAGACGCGTTCGGTGCGAGCATGTCATGTCAGAGACGGGGAACCAGAACACAGAACAGCAAGATCAAAATATGGAAGACGAGGACGATGTCAATCCCCAGGAGTCCTGTGGTCTACAGGTCGAGCAAGAGAGGCCAGAACGCCGGTCATCACCCATCACACAGTCGCTCGCCGCCCAGAAGGACTCTATGCTGGAGAGCCACGCTCTGACCGACATCAAAAAAGCATCCTTCCTCGCCGAGTCTCAACATTCATCAGAACCAGACCCCTCTTCTCTTTCCGCGGCGCCGCCTTCACCAAGAGCTGCGACGGTGTCCCTTGACGATCTGAAGGTTGACTTGGCCGCCTTCGCCTCTGGGGACGTCGCCCAACTACGCCTGGAAATTCTACGTCTTGGGCTCGTCGCAAAGCGCCACTGCAACGCCAAGGACACTCAGCTGAAAGAGAAAAGTGCACAGCTTGACGAGGAACTACAGACCCTAATTCGAACACTGAAAGCGAAGGAGACCCAGTTTGAGGCCGTACGCGGGGCGGCGGTCGGGTTGGCGAAGATGGTGCAGTCGAAGGATAGGGACATGACGGAGCTTGTGGGGAGGTTGGAAGGGGTGATTGAAAGCTGGCGCGCTCAGCGAGAGGCGAGTCTTGAGCAAAAGAGAAGGGTACAGTGATGTAATAAGTATTGGATTGTGATGCTGGAATGTACTAGGACTTTGTCAATGAACTTTTGCCCAACCAGTGACACACTGTCGTTGGTCAAGCAAACAAAACAGATATGGGGTATACTTACAAGCTATGCCTCGCAAGGTACTACATGAACAACCTGGAATAAGACAACTTCGGATTGCCAAGGTCAACGCGACACCATAAAGAACGAAAGACAGACACAAGCTGATTCCAGCTCTGACGAACAACATCGACCCCCACAAGAGGAATGACGCAGCGTAGGTGCAAGAGAAGCGACCGAGATTACTGAGAGCTTGGCGTCCTTGAAAGCCCCTCGAGAGTCAGATGAAACCTGCTTCGAGTGCTCCATTGGCGAGTCCAGTGTTGTGAAGGGCAAGAGAGGCGAGTAATGCGAGCAATTTGGCATAGATGCGCCGGTTGTGCGCACTGCCAGTGGTCATGTCGAATTCTTGATGAGTTGTGTGCAAAGATTCAGAAACCCAAGAGAAACAGAAAATTAATCAAGCGAGAGCGAGACGACAGGGACGCGATGAACACGAACGAACCACTTCGGATGATAATGCTACTGATAGGATGAGAAGAATGGCAAAGCCGTGCACCACGCGCTCGTCGCTCGATCGAGAAACATTATTTATTGTCTCTTCATGGCTTTCCTGCCAGTCAGGCCTTAACATATTACTTATTTACCGGTGAAGGAGGTCTTACTTTACTCATAGCTGCTGATCTGTGAAAGTCAAAAATATATAGCTCTAGGATTTACATAGTGAAGGATAGTCAAAGAATCTCGAGGACGACATCGAGTCATTGTCTGTTATTGCCATATGACTTCACATCTTTGATTTGAGCGACTCGTTGCTAGATCTCTTCCTGTGCCTCCCATATTGCGCGAGGCTGCCAGTGGATTTGGCTTTGTTCGCAGTCTAATTGAATATTGAACCCACTACCGCTAGACTTAGACCACGTTCACGCAAGCAAGGTATCTGCCGCCCTGCGGCACTTCACGAGTAAAAGAATTTCATTCTGATATGAGTGGTGAAAGGTGATTTACGTTTCTCACCGATTTCGCGATGTTCTACATAGTCCTCGAATGGCTCGTTACTTACAAAGCACACCGATCTCGGGATTACTAATACGCCATTGTTCGAGTATATAAATGATGGTATTTACGTACGGAAATACCATCGGTTGATGGACGGTGCAGTAGGTCAAATTGAGCTTGAGCTGCTACCATACTTACCTAGAATGCCAAAGACTTGCTTTCTTGACATGCTCCCCGGTTTCACAAAGAGGTCGGCGGCGGCGCACTTCCATCGAACCACCAAGTCGCGTATGGGCGAAACAAGATTCTCGAGCTCCATGAATGAGGACGGAGGAAGGAGAGCTTGGTCACTACTACTCTTTGGAGACCATCTTTTGTCATGTGAATTGCTGATATGTTAGACAACGTCCTTGAGCTCAATACGCATGCAGGAACTTGCCAACCCTCTCGTCCGTGGTAAATTGGCATTCTATCCCATCATCCCGACTGAGAATTCTGGAATTGACTTGTCTGCATTCAAAAAATGGCGCACCGCACACCCAGATCTTTCAGGCCAATGTGGCGGGATGCGCGCGGCCAGGATTTCTATGTAACAGAAATGGCACTATGCGAGCCCAGCGGTGAGCTGCATGTTGGAATATACAAGCTGATACGGTCACATGACCATGCCCTGTACCTGCGCTGCGACGCGGTACGCCACTGATGTAGTTTGACTTTGCCCGCTCATATTTCGCTCCTAGCTTACTGTACGATATCCACTCGCTCCAATGATGTCTAGCTACAATACTGTATTTATACGATGCCCAATGTGCGGACAATTCTCACTGGATTGTAACCGATCATTCCCCCACCCCAGGAACGCGTCGAGGATGCCGATTATTCTCACACTGCGCCCTGTTTTGTATCCAGGTTTGTTCAAGTTGACGGCCACATTTACCCCGAATGCCTTTCTATGGTTGTGCATGAACTACACACATTCCTTGTTGACCTGCAACACAATGATGTTCGAGTGCACTGTACACAGCTTTGTGTGCCATTCCCACAGTTTGCTAGAGAGCATCTTCGATACAGTTTGCCTCATCCGGAATGTATCCATGGTGTGTGTGTCCATTATGAACACGGTTCAAAGTTGACATAGAACAGGTTTGTTTGATGGGGGCGGCACACTTCAGTACTTCAGTCATGGACGCATCAACTCCCAAATCCATGGCGTATCCGGGCAAACGGGCGGCGTATTCTATCTGTCCTAATCAAGCTCTACTGCGACGACACATCTGGCAACGTTTAGTCGAAGAAGTGGGACAAGCACAACTCATTCCCCTTTTCCCTTGCTGGCCTGCCGAGACAACTTGTCCGTCTCATGCACCTCCGCTGGAAATGTTGGAAGGGATACGGGACGAGCTGGTGTAAGTAGTAGCTCACAATTTCCTGCATTTCAAAATTCTCACCGCAGCGGCTCCAGTCGATTGAGGGATGAGGCATTTGGGAACCCAGTGGCGCTAGTAGCGCCACTGGGTTCCCAAGCCGCTACACGAGGCATGACTATCACTCTCATGACTTGCGCCGCTCATATTCCGTCCGGTGATTCATAACTTAGACGAGTACCTTCAAGTTTGTGGTTTTCACTACTTCGAGATGACTTCAGGGCTCTTTATAATCTGTCTTGTAGCGTCTTCTCACTGATGCCATTGACGACTTTCTGGCACATGTCGCTCTATGGTCAACGTCGTGGTTTAACAAGCCGAAGTTCTATCTGCTCCTTCATCCTCCCGACTATATTCGACGATTTGGCCCATCTATCTTCTTTGCTACAGAAGGGTTCGAGTCCTACAATGCGGACATTAGAGTGTATCTGATTCATTTGACTGAAAATATTCTGATTAAATCAGTTTGCGTTCGTCAAAAAGTGGATTCTTGTGTTTGATTTTGAACAAAAATTGACCAACTTGTGTCGAAAACTAGCTTTAATTTTAATATGCTTTGTAGAATCAATTCTATCCGACCGGGCGATGGGCAACACTTTGGGGTACGTCGTTGGCATTCTCTACGACGTCGTTTGCCCCGCTCTGCTTGGCGGTGCAACACCGATCCTCATTCAAGTGGTCCATGGCCAGGATTGGGCGTCAAGCACGGCGCTAATGCCGTAGTTCTGCAAAGAGTATCTCAGTTCGGGATGTCGTTCCACGGGACGGTGCATGTTA